>JAGFPH010012603.1:16325-29482 GCA_018207615.1 Philaenus spumarius | reverse complement strand
TCATTAAAGTACCATTTGTTTTAACTCAAAAAAGGATGTAATATCAAAGGGATACAATATCAGGGCTAAAAAAGGAAAGTCCTAACACCAACTACTATTCCACCACCCTGCACCTCTCAATCAAACCAATGGAATCAATTTCTTTTGACTCTGTGTCTGTTTTTGATGGCGTAATAGATGGGGCGGAGACGTGTGAAAAGAAATGAAATGTTTTGCCATCGAGCTGAGGGAGTATATAAAATATATATCTTTGTTGCTTTATTTTCTTTTCGGAAGACTCTTCTTTCAATGCTTCCAATCATTTTTTCAAAGAAGTCAGCTTTTTCCTATTTACTCGAGCATGTACTACATAACTAAAGTGTTGTATAACTGTTAACGCGGAAATTATCCTTATTCTATTGCATATGACTTATCAAAATAATGAAAAAAGGTTTGATAAACATAAGTCCTGAAACAGTTTGTTTTCGGACAATCAATAAGATATTGAATTCAAATTTTGAAACTTATATATTTATGTGCCTATCGAAAAGCATGTATTCATGTACAGAACTAGCGCCTGATCCGGCTTTGCACGGTTAGACAAATCAAAGTTAAATGTATATTAACAAAAAAAATATATATCAATAAATATATTACACTATGTATTTCTTACGGGGATTTTTAGTAACTTTGACTCCCCCCGAACCCCCCTAAAACACTTTTTTGGGTACAGGAAGCAGCAAAACAAAAAATTCCACTAAAAATATTTTTGGGTTCAGGGAGCACCAACACAGATAATTGCACTAAACAATTTTTTGGTGTTCTGGGAGCACCAAAACAGATAATTCAACTGAAAATTCAAATTCGAACATTTTTACGAAAACAATACTTTCTCCATATACTACGTATAGGGTGGAGAAAGTAAAAATAGGGGTTTCTATTAGAAATTTCAAAGTTGACCGCCATATTGGAAAATGGCGGCCATTTAGAAAAATTTTAACTACGTATTTTTTTATTTCTCATAAAACAAGGAAAGTTTCCCCATTTAAAGTTTGCTGTAAAATTAATACTTTCTGAGATCCCAATGGTGGCCCCATTAAAAAAATCACATAAAATAGAAAATGTTTGAGAGGCTGTATCTCATAAACGGTTGGGTTTAGGAAAAAATACAAAAGAATAAAAATGTCTTAAATTTGTGTCCCCAATCACATAAAAAATAGGGGTTTCCATTTGAAAAAATGAAGTTGGCCGCCATATTGGAAAAATGGCGGAGGTTTTGGAAATGTTAATATTGTATTTTTAATGTAAGGGAAAAAGTAGGGAAGGTCACCCATTTAAAGATTGTTGTAACTTTTATAGTTTCTGAGATGCCAATGGTGGCCCATTTAAAAAAATCACCCTGTATATGTATAGATATTGTCCCAAATTTCAACGAGCTACAAATTTCTTTCTCCAATATTATTGTTGTTTCCATATTGTTATAGGCAGTACCAAAAATTATGTTTTGAGTTTTTAATCTATAACTCGGTTATCTTTAGAGCTATGGGAAAAATTTAAAAAACAATTTTGTTTCTTATTAAATATACTTTTTTTTGTGTCCTAACATTTTTTTTAAAGTCAGCTAGCTGTTTTAGAGATATTTGACATTAAAATTTTTAATGTATGTGGCCGCCATTTTAAAGTATGCAAACGAATGGATTTTTGTACAAAGGTAAAAGGTTTTGTGACAAAATATGTACACCAAATTTGAGGTCAATATCGTTTCTATTTCCAAGAATAATTAACTTATTTAGACCTATGTTTGAAGTCTAACATAAAAATACAACTAAAAATTAGAATAAGGTGGTATCCAGAACTAGAACCTCTAGAACTAGTATTCCAGATTTATGTTTTCTATTTAGTAATACAGGATGTCCCACCAAGAAACTTTCAGAGCTTTCTCACTAGGGAAACTTAGTGAAAAAAGTTTACATAATCATTTGGACCAAATCTGATGTAAAATTAGAGTGTGAACACATGTATAAAATTTTGTTCTGGAAACCATGACCGGTGCTCATTTACCACTCCCGATCTCTTAGGTCTCACCATACCAGTCACTGCAATAGCTCATTTTTCCTTTGGAATTCGCTAAAGAGTATCGATGGTTTACCTACGGATGAAGAATTTTCTTTCAAGAAAATAATCATCAACATAACTTTAGTAAAACGAACTTCAAAAATTTTGCTCTATACATGGGAGGGACCATTTACGAGTTTTCACTCAGGAAACATTTAAGAATTGGATTCTGAATGTTCGATCATGTGTCTCGGTGTGGATATTAACAGTTTAACCAAAAACCATTATTTTTGGTCAACTAGAAACGGCGTGACGACTAGAAAGTTTTATTAAATTCTTTTAAATATACGACACCGAGACCGTTCTTGTAAACTTAACACTGTTTAAATTGTGGACACGAGCATAGCTTGTTAACCCTCCCAAAGGCTTCGTTACACGTGTTGAAAAACCAAATTAGTCATGCTCATCGCCCAAACCAATTTAGCAACCATATACGCAATATTAAAACATCCACTAAGTTATCTCCGTTCAATTAACGCTCCGTAATAGCTCAGGTGTTTAATTACTCCTGGTTAATTCGAATTTGCTAATCTCTCGTTAATTTTACGTTATTCATAGAATAACTATTGCGTTAGTTCTATAATGATAGTGAAGTTAATGCGTAGCGAGGTGTGTAAATTGAATTCATTTCGTCGAATAATAAAATTAACTGAATTGATTAGTGGAAGATATGATGTAATGTAATTTCAGAGTTTATATACAGAAAATATGTGCTTGATTGGAATTCTGTGAATTAGTGTATAATGAATAATGTACGCTTTATATTGAACAAAAGTTGATGCATTCTGTTAAATATAAAGGGTCGATCAAAAATTGTGCATGCATTGTAATACTTAATAGCGAATTTCCATAGGAAAGATGAGCACCGATCATTGTTCCCAAAACACGTTTTGGGGTTTCATTAAAAATGTTATATATATATATGTGTTTGCACTTTAACATTTTAACAGCCGTATTTTAGGTCTGTGGTTTTTAAGTACCAATATGTGTTTGGTACAAGTGTAAATCGTAACATACAAAATGCGTATACCAAATTTGAACTCAATACTTCATCTATTGCAGGAGTTACTGGACAGTGAGTTTTTGTAAAAAAACAAAATAGCGACTAAACTAGGCCGAATTCGAAAAAAAGTTACTAAACATCTTTCATTTTTTCAATCCTAAACTGTAGAGCACGCTAAGGTTTTTTGTAGCATTCTGTATACTTCGAATTGCTCAAATATATTAAGAAAGTTGCCTTTTGAACACTTATGTAAAATATTTATATTTTCCTGGATATTTCAGTAAGGAATAGTTGGATCCTTGCTCGGCTATTTTAGGCTCAGTAACATATTCTGCAAACCTTTACAAGTTGTCAACGACAAGTGCTCAAATTCAGGTGTATCAAGGCCGTAGCAGGAAAACTTTCCGGAGGGGGGGGGGGGGCAGGTCAGGACCGGGGATTTGAATTTAAACACTTTCAACACGTTCACTGCTAAGGACGCACATGTGAGCTTGACAATGAACACTATGAGAAGCGGCCAACGCACAGTGCATTGCACACCAAACCCATTACGCATTGTATTGCGTGCTTCGCACGCCAACCCCCGTATTGGGAGTATTTTCAATACACAGAACATTGTGTGCTTCGCACGCCAACCACCCGTATTGGGAGAATTTTCAAGACACAGAGCATTGCGTGCTTCGCACACCAACTCCCCGTATTGGGAGAATTTTCAATACACGGAGCATTGCGTGTTTTGTTAGAGTAAAGTATTTTTCTTGAACCTTCATAGTTTTCTTATTTAATAGATCAGATCAAGCTCACAAGAGAGTAAGGCTGTAATCTACTGCATCCATGTGTATTGTACGTTGTAGTTTAATCAAGTAACTCTAAATATTAGTATGCATGCAATGCACAATGATGTAAAATATGTTGCTGGATCCTCTGTTGTGTTGCCTATTTTATAATTTAATTTAATTTTTTAATTTAATTTGTTACCTAGTATTAATTTTACTACTAAATTTTGAGATTTCGGAGGAGGTTTTGACCCCTTAACCCTTCCCCTGGCTAAGGCATTGAGGTGTGTACAAAATTACATGTTCCGACTGCCCAAAGTTTTATGTTGGACAAACAGGACGAAAAAATCAATACCGTATACACAATAATATCCAGGAAAATCTAAATATGTCAGTCATTTATTTAGTAGTAGAGTTGACACAATGTCTTCACACCTGTTTCAGTTTCTATGTACGATAAACTCCTTGGAGAAACAAACACGTAACGGATAAAATAAAATTTACAAAGACAGTGAAGAAAAGTAGTCTAGACATTAGCGCCCCGTGGGAGATAAACTTTCTGTATTAAATAAACAGTTCAACAGTATAGAAAACACTATGAGGCAGTTTTTGTAGACTTCCCGGGCGTCTAACATGTACTAACCTTGATACAAGCATACATGACAAGAATAATTATTTATTCTCATTACTGTAGTATAGCCACCGAACCATACGTTTATAAGTAATGAGGTTTGTATCTAAAGTACACTGTTATTCTCCTTGTAAAGTCCTACTACAATTTCAAAAACTCTACGGTTTCTTCATTTTGAGTGTAGGACATCTCCTCTAACGAATACTTACATGCGTACGATATTAATACCTTAAACGTTTTAAATGTTTTTGTGTTTGTGTAAAGTTTTATGTAAATTTTTACGAAGTTCGGTCGAACGGAATTAAAACAAGGTGTATAAATGGTTTAGAAAATGTTCAGAATAAATAGATCAAAAACAGTCGTCCAGAAAACAAGAATAGGAACTGACGTCTATAAAAGGTACGCAGGTGCAAAACTGTCAATCAATGACAATTAATTTACTAAATAAAATAAAAATGGCGGATAGGAGGAAAACGAAACATTTTATTACCTAAAATTATCGCAACTTTTTTTTATAAAAGAACAAAAAAACGTGCAGGAGAATTATTAGTCCACATTTTAGAAACAGCCTGCATAAGATCGTAATACCTTTTAATCTATGAATGCATTTCCATGCATCTGATCTAACTAGGTAAACTTGAAATGACTATAAATGAACTGGAGTAAGCACTTATGAGGGTCGTTCAATAAGTCCTTAGAAAATCCAAGAGGTGGTACGCGGATCACTGAAAATCATTTGGTTTTTGGAAGCATCATTACTAAAGCAGTTAAATTTTTAGCTTTATAGAACATGTGGTTTCAATGTTGTTGTCGATTGAAGCAAAGAATGTTTGTTTATTTTTTTTAAAATGGAAAAAGTGAGTTTCAAGCGGTGATAAAACATTTATATTTGAAAGGCGTAACACCAAAATTAATCAAAGCCGAGCTGGATGGAGTTCATGGTAGCCAATGTTGGATAAAAGAATATAAACGTGGTCGTACATCAACCCCGAATAATCGATACAATCAACGATATGGTGTTAAGCAATCAGCGCAATTTAAAGTGCGCAAGATAGTTGAGGACACAGGCATATCACAAGGTACTGTGTTTTAAATTTTACACGAAACATTTCAGCAAGATAGGTGCTGCGTTTGCTCACAAAGGAAAATAAACGCAATCGTGTTTGATTCTGAGGCTAATATGGCACTTTTTCCTAGCAATAGCACAACTAAACAACCAATAGCATAAGTTTCAGCTAAAAAGGACTGTGAGCAGTAGGTATAGAATAATTTAACATAATTAATAGCTTTAGAAACAGCTGTAGCAAATATATTGTTTATGTGTGAAATGTATGTGTAACATTTATTTTGTCCTTAATATTTAAAAATTTTAGTTTAAAACATTGTGTTTATTAATTATTAAGATATAGGCTAAGATAGTGTCACTTCCAAAGTAAGAACTAAGAAATGAAAACATATCTAGTGCAAAATTTCCCAAAAAATTAATTCTAAAAAAAACTGCATATTACTACAAAACTATAATTACCTTAAAATCCTCGAATCCAAAAATATCCAGTATCGAAATCGCCGTCGTCCTTTTAGTTCCTTTGTAGACGATATGATTTATACGCGCTACGAGCCAAGCAAACAGCGAGTTATATAGTGCTTTAGCGAAGGCATCACGAGCGTCCAAAGCTTGATCTATGGTGAGCGCTGTCAAGAGACGTTCATTCCGAGCTTCCTGCAAATGATATACAAACGAAATGTAATAGTGAAAAATTACGACGTGATGGATCGTTTCAAACTGGATGTAAAAACCTAGAGTGAAACGGTTTGAATTTATTTCCTAACGTCACTATCTGAAATAAGAAAACATAAATTGTTTTATATTTAACGTCGTTTCCTTTTACAAACAGAAAACTATTCATACATTACAGATAATCTGGGACTGTTTGATCGTGATTTATTTTACAACATTCGTTTGACTTTTAGTTGAAAAAACTGACGCCATGAAGAGTTGACGCATTAGCCGATGCTGTTATAACAAGTTCAACTGTATATCCAACAATTAATTGGCATTGGCTCAGTCCCCAATTAATACTGTTAGGAATTCTACTGAATTTTTTATTAAATAACATTTTTATTTTATTGTGAACATATGTAATGTGTATTTAATAGAACACCAACTATTCATATTAATTTTTATTTAGACGAATCTAAATATGTGGGTGAACAAAAATTTCAAGTAAAATTATCACAAAATTGAATTTACAAATTTACAAAGTCAAGTAAATATCCAACCCGGTATTTTTAATACTAAATATTGAATTTTCTTCTCTATTAAGTTCCTGCACATTTCTCCAGACCAGTATCCTGGTTAAATTCATTCAGTGTACTATTTAAAAATTACAATATACAAGTTGATTTCGAATACTATCCGAAGTAACGGAAATGTATGGTTCAACTTTAGTGGCTAAACTGGTAAGTGAACGATAAGGTCAGCAACAAACAAAGAAAGCAATTTGTACAAACAAGGATCTAATTTACTAAAGGGATGTCAGACTGGGCAGGAAGGGGATATTGATTGATTACAGTCGAGGGGTTGATAGTAAAAACGGGATAAGTCCAAATTGAAGGGTTTTCAGGATAAGCTTTAAAAAAATTACAATAAAGACTTTGGTTCAAGAAAATATGTTGTTATTGGTTTTAACTTATAAAAACAATAGCCGATTGGAAGATTCATCCTAGTAACGAGATAATACTAAATAAATTATAAGTGCAATAAAACAGTAAATAACAAAAACATACTAAAACTTAAATAAAGATACTTCTGCTTTTTATTTTCTGCAACGCCTAAAATTTGAAAATGCAATTTTCAGGGAAAATATTAACTTGTGCAGTATGTAATAACACAGCGAGACTAGAAGGTGCGAGGTAGGCAATATGGCTGCATTATTTATGTCTCCCTAAATTTTTCTTTATAAACCTCTCGCGAGTACAAATTATACAGATTCAGGCTAGTAAGAAACCTAATAAGTTTGAGGGTAGGAGAGTGGAAGTAAAACAAACAGTGTTTGGATTGCTTCCAAATTGACAGGATATGACTAGTTAGCTGGGATGTTTTTCATACTTTTACTGATGATTCTAAAGAAACCAACTGATGTTGCAAAAAACTACACTTGTCTAATATTATGTAACTGCCAAGGAAATAAACATGAACTGTTGAGCGTAAGTGAGTTTCCTAGCAAAAACAAGACCATGAAAAACGATGGGCTTTTCCGGTTTTTTCAGAAACCATGTAGGCTATTTTGTTAATCTTCATTTAATATGTGACTTGTCGCCTATTAGAAAAGTATATTAAATGTAAATATACCCCTGATTGTAATAAATGATATTATGCAATAATCTCAAATTATATTGTTTTGGACTTGTTATCAACGCTTCAGTTTCTATTTTTAGAATGAATTACTATCATTAGATTCTTTCTTCCATTAAAGCAAAGATTTTCTACGCAGTATCATATGGGAAATTATTGTAAGCAGGATAAACAAAGTTAGAGTGACACAATTTTAAAGTAGAATCGACAAATTTCTGACTGAACATACCTCTGCAAATAGTGTCAGAAAAAAAAATAGAAATATAAGTGGCTGTGAACACTCCTAGTTTTATTCAACTGTGTGAAATACAAGTGGCTGTGAGGGATTAATTATTTCTTTTCAATCAACGATAGTGGAACGTTCTCAATTGCCCCTATTCACCCTTATTGTTTACCATTTCATAAGTGTCAGTTCTTTGAAGAGCAATAATTATAAATTGCTTCTAAATTTGTGTTTTTTAAGCTAATGACAGCTTTATTTACAATATAGGCCTAGTGACATTTCCCTTTCGCCTACATCATCATTTTTAGTGAAGCTGGTAAAAATCTAAATTTTCAAGTTTTGAAAAAATACAGCATACAAAAATTAAATTTTTTTTCGGCATGTGTAAAACCGTATGGTTTTTTTTTATTAAATTCACTATTTGCTGTAGGATGATTTTTCACTGGTCAAATAATTTTTGCATCAAAAAGGAAATTTACCACAAAATTTTATGAAACTAAATATGTTTACTTAAACAATATTTTATTTAATGTATAGTATGTTATAGGATACAAAATATATATATATATATCCATTTACAGTGTATTTTTATGAACAAATAAAAACAAATAAGAAGTTTCATCAACATTTTTTTGAAAACAGCTTAAAAATTGCCAATTACGATCCGACTCATGATACAACATAAGGCGCTATACATGGCACTTCTTGTTCGTTCGTTCGGAAAATTTCTGGCATTGGCAGGGTCAAAATAGCCCCAAAACATAATTTTATCATGAAATTTCCTTTCTTTAATATACCATAAATTTATTCAGAATTAAGACCACCCCCGCTAGAATCCTCCTTTCTAATGCTGATCAAACCCAGGTGCCAAATGGTAAGTATGTTATAAAAAGAATCATCAAAATTGAATAAACAGTTTATGAGTTAAATCGTAATATTTACACACCATAAAAACTATTTGTCTTTGTACTACTATTTAATGGAGCAAAATAAATCATTCAGTTAAAAACAGCCTTCTTGTTATCATTAACTAAATAACAATTTATATTTTTCAATTTAAAGCCCGCAAAAAGTGAGCAAGTTAACAACCCACTTGATGTGCATATTTCATTTAGATAGAATCTGTGTCAACCTTCTTTATATTTAAAAATAATAAACTATTTTTACCAGATGCTGTGTAAATTTTGTACAAAAACCAAACACCGCCAATGTTTAGACTTACCGTAGTTTTTGTTGTCAACGCTTGCTTGATACCATCGACATTCAACTGTAGGAGGTGCCCAGTCCAACGAATTTCCGCATCGGAACCTATCTCGACGCCTTCTTGGCCGTGCTTCAGCTGCTTTCGATGGAAGTAAACGTTACCCAGATGTAATACTGGAACAAAACGCAACATATAAACAATACAACTCAGGGGAGTTTACAGTGTCAAAGAAATACTATATTAGTGTTAACACTTTATAAACTAATAAAAAAAGTATATAAAGACATAGATATGGAAACAAGTATTTTGCCAGCTATCCGCCGTTTTTATTTTTTTTATTTTACTAAATAATTTATATATCGAGAACGGCTTAACCGATTGAGTTGAAACTGTACACGCTGCTCAACAATGTAAAGACCTACTTTGAGAAAAATAATCAATTTATTCCAATAATCTGTTTTAAAATGGCGGCCATTTAAACATTTTAATAAAAAAAACCCCAAAACCATAAAATTTTATAAAAAATGAGTGCATTATTGAAGCCCGGTTAATTTCCTTATCGAAGAAAGGGCAACAGAAAACAGCATCCATTAGTTTGACAAGTCTAGCATCCATACTAACAAAGGGTAGGCAATAGTTAATTAGCATGACCCATTAATTAATTGGGAACTTTTTTTTTAATGGGAGTCTAAGGCCTTTCCACCACTGCAACCCATTAGGATCTAACGTGGTAAGATTTCCCTTTTAATGATCATCCAAGATACCTACCAGCCCAATTTTTTTTTGGTACTTGGCCGGGCAGTGACCAGTGAGGATTCCTACAATCCGTCTAGTATTGTTTCTGCTTATCAATAGAAGCTTTTGAGCTTTGACACGTTCACTGCTACACAAATTTCGTATTTCCTATGCTAGGAGCTGACCTTTTATTTTTTATATTTATAGCCTAAATGAGTAGAAATTACTTAAGTTTTTTATTTTTGAACCTTTCTACGTAATAATCACTAATATTTTAAATCCATAGCACATAAGATTAAAATTGGCGGGCGAAGCACGCAATGTTCTGTGTATTGAAAATACTCCCAATACGGGGGTTCGCGTGCAATACACTGTGCGTAGGCCGCTTCTCATAGTGTTCAGTGTCAAGCTCACATGTTCGTCCTTGGCAGTGAACGTGTTAAAGGCAGATGAACATTTTAGCCTGCCTAAGTACAGGAGCATCGTTTGAATGCGAGGATCAACTTTCTCCGTCCAGATTTCAACAACATTTCTCATGTGGCAAAAGGGCCTCCCTAAGACTGGGCCAATGAAGGGCTTTTTAACTCTAGCAATGCAATCAACCACCTCATTATGCTTTATGCCCACATGGCCAGGCACCCATTTAAGTGTAACTTCATTGAGTCTGGCCATTTCATTCACTACTTTGAAGCAGTCCCAAACTAGGCAAAGGTGAATGATTCAAGCCCCTTTAAAGCGGCTATCAGAAAGAATATCAATCATAGTTCCCTTAATTCCTCTTTTGAGGATTTCATGGACCCAGCGTTCAATCGCAATGACCTCCGTCTGAAAAATGGAGCCCTAACCCCTAAATAAGCTGCACCTAGTACCATAAACCCCAGGTCCAATTTCGCTAGTCATTTTGGAGACCATCGATGGTCAAAGAATAGTATAATAATTCTCATTGCATCTAACGCCATAAGGTCCATCTTAAGCCCCTGAAGTGCTTGCAATACAGGCTTGTAATTACGAGTCTCCCATCAGTCCCAAGGCAGACCACAACGCAACCCCCTGCATGGCTGTTTTACATTTAAAATGTTTAAATAGCGGCCATTTTGAAACAGTTTATTGGAAAATTATGATTATTTTAGTCATAAATAGGTCTTTATATTGGTGAGCAACGTGCAAAATTTCAACTACAAATTCTAGACATAAATTATTTAGCTCAAAAATAAAGCTGGTAAAAGAATCATGTCCATACAGTACCTTTGTTTATATGAACTTATATCATCAGTTTCAGGGCGGAACAAGCCCTGAAAGTTTCTCCATTTATTCGTGGGAGAAGCTGAATATAGTACAGAATATTATTAAAAATCTATCCTTTAAACAATTTTGTTAAGGGTCGGCTCTAGTAAAACAGAAAGCAACCTTAGACTCCCTATAGCGGCGGTAGGTTACGCGGACATTGCTCATCCTAAATCCATTTAAAACCCGCAATTATTCAAATAGCGTTTTTTTTAAAATACCAAACTCTTGGGGACAAAATTCTTCATCCGAATGACTTGGTAATTTTTCGCTATAATAGTTACAACGTAAAAAATATTTAAAATCACCCTATAGCGGCAGTAGGTTACACAGACATTGCTCAGCCTAAATCCATTTAAAACCCGCAATTGTTCAAATAGCGTTTTAAAAAAAATATCAACAACATAAATCAATGTTTTAAATTGTTAATAAATATTAAATAAAATACTTTTCTTAATTTAAAAAAAAACCATTTGCATGCATATTGACCATAGCTTTAAAATGACATATCGTTTATAATTTTCCGATCAAAAATAAAGGAAAAATTTGGATTTTAATTTAACATTGGTCTTATGGAGTGTCAGCCAACATGGCCGACAGCTAGAGCCGACCCTTAACTTTCCAGATCTGTGGGAACCCTGAAGTGATAGAAAATAATTTGTTATTCACCTGAAAAATATTTTGAGCCTTCTTAAAGTTTTTCTTAAATACAATTTAATCTTCTCCCATTTTAAAAAGTTTGTGACCTGTTATTTTTAAATAGCACTCACTCGAAAGAAAACGTACAAAATATTTATAAACTCATGTGAAGATGAAACTTTTTAATAATAAACAAAGTCGATTGAATATGTTTACGAGATGCGGCTGACGTTGACTGATATAGTGTACATGCGGAAAATTCAATTTAAGGTTAGGAAAATTCATAACCGGATTAACCGAGTATGTTATCAATTTAGAATATTGACAAAGCTGTGCTAACAATTCAGTGTGTTTGATAGATTTTTCATTCATCGACGTTTGACAATCTTTTGTCCGTTAATTGTCTGTCAAATTTCCGTTGAATTTCAATGGCTTTGTTCACGTTCGGTGACAACAATGAACCGACGTTACAAAAGAGTTGCACAAGCAAAACCGTATCGTAATATTGGAATAAAAACAGAGCTTTTTACTGCATTTCAACTTTGGACGTTTAGTTAAATTAGTGGTGCTTTATAGATAAACTAGAGGTCTACGCCCTTGCTCCCTTCGCTCTCCAACCCCCCAAAGAAGCAAATGCAAACAGATTATTGTGTACTATGACATTTTTATAGGAATGACCATTGATTAGGACAGAGATTTTTACTGTATTTCAACTTTGGTTGTTTAATTGAATGAGTGCTTTATAGATAAACTAGAGGTCTACGCCCTTGCTCCCTTCGCTCTCCAACCCTCCAAAGAAACAAATGCAAACAGATTATTGTGTACTATGACATTTTTACAGGAATGACCATTGATTAGGACAGAGATTTTTACTGTATTTCAACTTTGGTAGTTTAATTGAATGAGTGCTTTATAGATAAACTAGAGGTCTACGCCCTTGCTCCCTTCGCTCTCCAACCCTCCAAAGAAGCAAATGCAAACATATTATTGTGTACTATGACATTTTTACAGGAATGACCATTGATTAGGACAGAGATTTTTACAGTATTTCAACTTTGGTAGTTTAATTGAATGAGTGCTTTATAGATAAACTAGAGGTCTACGCCCTTGCTCCCTTCGCTCTCCAACCCTCCAAAGAAGCAAATGCAAACAGATTATTGTGTACTATGACATTTTTACAGGAATGACCATTGATTAGGACAGAGATTTTTAC
>JAGFPH010012603.1:0-16225 GCA_018207615.1 Philaenus spumarius | reverse complement strand
AGAGATTTTTTAATTTTCATACAGAAGAGAGGCAATTTTCAAGTTATAAAATATGACCAAAATGTAGTACGGTAAAGCAATATTTCAAACTGGTCAAGAAGGCGTAGTAAAGAATAAAGTTCGCATAATTTTCATAGTGAAAGGTGTTTGAATTATGATATAGTATGCCTTTTCGTTGTTTGTGTGTGCTATTACCTAACATAAAAAAACTTTTGGTTGTGAAGAAAACCTGATTCTAAATTTGCCAATTTGATTGCTGTGCTAATAAATCTAAATGCTTTCAAGAATTGTGTATTGGTTCAAAATAGGCCTAACCTAAGATTTGTTTAAGATTATGAACCAAATCAGCTGTTTTATTTGTAATATGTAACAACGGATGTTCTAATTGTAATACAGTGAGCTTTTTCCATTTTTTGTTTGTTGGTTTTTATTTTGTTAACCTAATCTTAAAAAAATATGTGGTTGTGAAAAGTAACAGATTCTAAATTTGCTCCAAGTTGGTTGCTATGGTAATGAATGTAAATGTATTCAACAAACGTGTGTTGGTTCAGAATTAGGCCACACATAGCATTGTGTTGCTTTAGATTTAAATCAGCTGTTTTATCAGTTATAGGGCTTGGAGTAAACAACAGTATTGTGACCATTTTCAATCTTAAAAATCAATATTTTGCAAAATCCTTTCTTAGTGCCCTGAAAATTGTAAGGCTCTAGCTATCATATTTTCGGCTGTACGTTGCTTTTGAATCAGCCAGTTAGTCAGGATTTCTTCTATTATATAACACAGTAGAACTTGGATAATTCAAACGTTTTTAATTCAAAATTACCGTTAATTCGAAGTTTCGGTTCGGTCGCTTGAACTTTATATGATATCAATGTAAAAAAATTATAGATAATTCAAAGTCAACTTCTTTAATTCAAAATTTTTTTATCAACACTAAAAATAAAATCTTGTGCTGTGAAAGAGATTGCTGAATAAATAGGTCACTGCCATGAAAATAGAGGGGAGGACATAGCCTAGCCGCTATTGTTTGTAGACGCATTGTAATTCTAGGCGGGGTACCGGCTTCCAAGAATTTTGCCTTCCGATATTGATGCTCTGCCTAATCTCTGTCTGTTGTTAAATCTCGATAAAACCTTTTGTAAACAGAACAGAACAATCATCTTGTTTGTACAGCCAATGGATCAGGGCACTATGTGAAGCATTTTTACCGGCGACTTATTGCACAAACACTCTTGACAGTGTCGTTGGAAAACAAAAATTTAAAGATCAATATCCTTCAAGCAGCAAGAATGTTGTCACAAGTTACTAAAACAACTATAGCAAATTTTTTTAAAAAAGCTGTATTCGTTAAGAAATCTGACCAGCATCCAAGTAAACTTTTTAGAACAAGTGAAATAAAATTAAAATGTGCCAAATTGTCGGATTTAGAAGAAGTTGAAGCTCAAGTTTCCCCAATCCCTACAACGTCTGAGGCTCTTCAGCAATTGCGTGAATTTCGGCGGTACACTGAGTGACAAACCAGTGTAAGTGAAACTGTTTTTCATTCTCTTAACCCTACAACCGTCCATGGTAATGTTTTGCAACGCCAACTCATTTCGGTGCGTGTGCAAGCATATTTTCAAAAAATCGCCAAATATAGTAATTGCATACCAATCCAAAAGTGTTCTGTATCTTTTTTGTAGAGAAAGATTTAAAAAAATCCATATATGTAATTAAAAAATTTATTGATGTAAAATTGTAAAAGTTATTAGCTCAAAAAGCAAAAAATGTTCAGTAACGAAAGGAAAAAGTTCAACTTTAGGCCTACATAACAAGTCGTAAACATTTTTTGTAGTTTTTTCGTAAATGTAAAAAAGTTTTGTAATTTAGTTCTAAATAGAACTGTATAAAAATATTTATCAATTTCAAATTTCTTATTTTGAAAACACCAGTTTTTGTGTTCCAAATACACGATTGCTAACAAAACCGCCTAATTTGAAACGTAATTTACTAATATATGCTTTGCCCAAAAATGAAATATTATTAAAACAAAGTGTAGAGAATAAATCAAAGAATTGAACTGTATACTTGTATATTACCTCATCATAAAAGTGTTTTACTTAGAATCAATTGAATTACAAAAGTAAGATGAAACAAATGAAACCTCGTGCGGACAAAGGAAATTCAAAATTTGACCGTTGAAGACAATGGAAACAGCCTTGTTTTGCAAACTCAAGCGGTAGTATGAATTCTGTGCAAATATGAACTTTCAACTGCTGTTTGAATAACATCTAAAAAGTCAAATATAGTTTGCTTTACACCAAATGAAAGATTGAACTTTGGTCTATAAATAGATATCAAAAAGTCTATTGAAATAATTCGAATTATAAAAGATATCTCGAACGCAAAATGTGTTGTTTTATTGGTTGAAATCTGCTCAATTGCAAAGGTTTACAGACAATTCCATATCTTTGGAACTATTTGTCCGATTTTGGATTGGATGGCAGTTTCAGATAGGTAAAAGTGTGATGAATCCTTCAGTATACAGATATAACTCAGAAAAATACCGGGCGGGCTGTATTGAAAGACATAGAAACTGGAATTAAAGGTAGTTTTGGTGCATTAAAATTCGCGCGACATTGGCTTTTAGAAAACTAAAAAACTGCAACGATGATTACGTATGTAAATATACGTTTTAGAAAAAACTTGTAAATACAAAAATTAAAGTATAGATCATTTCCTTTCCAACGGTTTTTTATTTATTGTGATTGGATAGTTTTTAGTGGGTTAAATATTCATTACAAGTAGAGTTGTCAAAATTGATCGTTTTCACGTGCCACGCCCCCACGACCACTCAAATTGAGTAGTCTGACAGTTGCAGGGTTAACCTACTTGAGGATTTTGCAAACGTTTTTTTTTATGGTTTAATTTCCTGCTGTTTTGCACTTAAGGCTAATGAAGACGGGACCTAGAGTTTTACGTGGAATCCGAACCACAGCCAATGATGTCTGTTAAGAAACCATTTAGAAAATTATTCGGGGTCAATGGGAATTGAACCCGGAACTTTTCCATTGATGGTTGCCAAGACGATTGATAAAGCCTTGACGTCCATCGTGGCTTTTTGCAAACGTAAAAACAATTAATTCTACAAGGCAATCGGACATTTCACAATATTTTTTATTATATTGTACATAATAAAAAATCATCATTTACTTTTGGTGAAAATAAACCGTATATTTTATTTCAATCATTTTGAGAGCCTAAAAATCAAAAAACAATTTTACTTTTATAATTCCAATTTTTACATTGGTTCCTTCAGCTTCAAATTACCCAAGTTCTACTGTATACAGATTTACTATCACACTTCCTTCTACGTTTCTGAAGCTGGACATTTTAATCAATCTGTTTTACTCTGTCAAAACTTTGTTATTTTTTATTCAATAACGATGTCAACATGCTCACGTTCAAAACTACAATAAAACATTGTCCGAGTAAAGCCAACGTTCAACATTAACAGTTCAGTTTAGTCTCAATAAATAGTTTTTCCCTTGAATCATAACAAGCAAATAAACCTTACTTCAAGTAATTTAACTATTTAAATACAGTTTAAATAAACAAAATTAAGTAAGTGGAAACAGAAATAGAATGCATCAAATCATAATTTCAATCTCAAAGTAAATAAATTGAAAAGAATCTTTAAGCAAATAAATGAATTGTAAATTAAATTAATCTGTCACAAAGGTAGGCCTAAAGATTGTCTATAGAAGACTTCATAAACATCAAAGTGTTTTATATTAAGAGAAAAAGCAATATCATCTTCCGTCAAGTAATCCATGCGGAGGTATAATACTGAAATATTAGTTCTACACTACTGTAAGACGATTGCGCTTTAACTCTAAAACTAAATGACTTGAATTTAAATTACATTTCTGAGAAATATATTATTTCAGTTAATGGGAAGTTTGGGATGTCAAATAAAGATATCTAACCAATTTTAATGTGAGAAACCGCTAATCGCAAATCTTAAAGTATAATGCGTACAGATTTGAAAATTTGTTGATAGGGTATTTTTGAGTGGTATTATTTCACAAAGAACTGATTCTTTCTACGACATCTAACCGCAAAAATAAAAAAAATATGAAAAGTTTAAAAACAATTTTCTCCCAAACCACAACCCTTACTTCAAATTTGTTATATTCACCTCGATTGTTTGGTACTGAAGTGCGTGAAGGTTTTTAACAATAATATATAACTTCAAAAATGGTCGCAAAAATCGATCCTTCTGAGAAGCAACATACTAATATCAAGCAGTAACGGTTCGCTTATATGCACTGTGGAAATGCGGCACCGCTATTTCCATTTAATATTATTAATAACATTTAACACAATGAGTTCTTTAAAAAAAATTTATACCGGTACAATACACAGCGTGTCTTTTTTAAATAGGCCACCATTGGTGTCTTGTAAACTATAAATCCGACAGCAAACTTTAAATCGGGAATCTTTCCTTGTTTTTTGAGAAATAATAAAAATATTTAGTTAAAATATTTGTAAATGGCCGCCATTTTCCAATATGGCGGTCAACTTTTGAATTTCTTACGGAACAACCTGTATTTTATAATGATTTCGGATTTTACAAGTTATTTTAGGACTTTTTTATTCTTGTTGGTTTTTTAAAAATACGACTAACCGTTTAAAAGTTAGAGTGGTATAAAGTTTAAAAAACAAGCTATCTAAGCGCAAGATATTTTTGTATGGAAACATTTTGAACCAATAAAAACGCTCTTAATACCAACAAAACGGTAAGGTCCCCTATTTAAAGTTTGCTGTCAGATTTACAAGATAACAATGGTGGCCCATTTAAAAAAGACAACCTGTATAATCCTCAGATTATGAAAAAGATACAAAAATGGAACAGCCCTCCATAGTTTCAGCGATGTGTTGTTTATATGTTGTGCGCATGTGTACATGGGAAGCTGCACGCAAGGCTTGTTCCCACAGTGCCAACCCTGGCGTGCTGGTGGAAGGTAGTTTTTTCTACTCCGAAAGTTAAAGCTCAAATCCATACTGTGTAGGCTGTTATGTAACGATATTGTACTTTAATACAAATTATTATGTAAATATTGTAGGCCTAACATTTGTTTAGCTTTTTTATAGGTAGTTTTAATACTAGTTCACTATTGACACAGTAGATTTTACATCAATGTTCAGGTTTTCCTCAGTATGTCAAGGAGAAAATTATTGCTATTTTGTGCAAATTAAAACAAGAAGAACGGATGCAATTTTTAAATGAATAAACTTGAACAGTAACGATTTAGGTTACAGTAAGTAAAACATGTTTTAGTTTGTTCTTTTAGGACTTTATAAAGTTCATGAATACATTTTCTTTTAATACATGTTTTTTTCCTTTCCACAATTTTAAAATAAAGGGTAAACATTTACTGCTGCAGGATAGCTAATAACAATTTTAGCTACGAGCTGCCACTGGTGATGGGTGGAGGGAAGCGCCTCAATGAAGCTGTTCATATGAACATTTTGCTTAATTTTAGGTTCCTATCATCTCCTGAAATTATGCTGGTTACTGGTGACTCGCCCTATATAATCTATTACAGATAACCTTTCTCTCTTGATGTAGCAACTAGGTACAGTTGGAGATAATTACAATGTGTCTTATTGTAGAGTTAAGTCGAATGTTTTGGCGTTAAAACTACTAAATATAGCTGTGGGATCTCTGGTTACATAGACATAAACATTTTTCACTGCTTTTACTTTCTCACTATACTACAGTATAGAGAAAGTATAGCGATCGCAAAAAAAATCGATGTTGAGATTTTTGTGGAAATATCCGTTTTGGGACACCTGAGTCCAAAAAAGTGGTTTTTAGAGAATGCCTGTCTGTATGTATACAAAGCTAGAATGAAAACTATTCGATAGATTTCAAACAAATTTACACCAAACATGTCAATTAGGCCTGTATAGATGCACAAAAATCGTTTTGACAAATTTTGAAAAACAACCCCCTTTTTGATCAAAAAACTCCAAAAAAATAGTTATTATTTTTTTATAAAAAAACGGCTCTAACAATTTTGATGCAAATTTGGCTTATTAGTAACCCTTAATGTACGCTACCATATGCAAAAAAACCATCTTTCTAAAAACTCTTGTTAGCTAATAATAAGAATAACTGATTTTTGGGGGTTTTTTGGCCAAAAAGGGTGGTTGTTTTTCAAAATTTTTCAAAACCTAAGTCACACTGTAAAAACAATATTTATCCGTTTCTTCAAATTCATAGAGGAATTGAAAAATATGTAACCAAGCTGACTAACCTGAAGCAAGTATTCTGAAAATTGTATCCTGTTCCTCTGAAGTAAACCCAAGCACTTGCATCGCTGACATGAGTGACTGGAAGTCTTCGCTTTCGTACTTGCCGTCGATTTCGCAGTTACCACCCTAAACAATGAACATATAGACTATGGTGTTTAAACACAACAACAAGTGATTTAGCTTAAACAGTTTAATAAAAGATAAAATAAAACCTGAATACAAAATCTCACAACAATTACGTTTACTAACTTCAAACGCGTTTTAACGACAATGTCGCCATCCTCATTGATGCACGGGCTACAGTAACCGTTAATGTAGCCTGTGCATCACTGAGCATGGCAACATTGTCGTTGAAACGCGTTTGAAGTTAGTAAATGTATTTTTTGTGATATTTTGTGTTCAGGTTTTATTTTATCTAATTACTTTCTCACAAGTCAAGCTCAATAGTTATTTCTTAGTTTTATAAAACTAAAACCCATACAGAAACAATTGGTTCACTCCAAATTGTCCAACAATCCGGATTAATTTCCATTTAGTTAATATAACTTGGAATGGTTACGGATTTTTACTGGTTTTTTGGCTTATTGCTTTCAATGGCTGATCTCAATCAATAAGTAGTTTTTGATGTGAATCATAACGAGCAAACAAACCTTACTTCAAGTAATTCAACTATTTAAATACAGTTGGAATAAACAAACTAAAGTAAGCGGAAACAGAAATAGAATGCATAAAATCATAATTTCAATGTCAAAGTAAATAAATTGAAAAGAACCTGTACGCAAGTGAATGAGTGGTAAATTACATTCATCCGTCGCAAGGAGACAAATTGTTTATAGACGACTTCATATACATCAAAGTGTTTCGTATAAAGAGAAAAGCAATATCATCTTCCGTCAGTAATCCATGCGGAGGTATAATACTGCAATACTAGTTCTACAGTACTGTAGGATGATTGCGTTATAACTCTGGCCTTCAGGAAAACTAGATGACTTGAATTTAAATTACATTTCTGAGAAATGTTTAGTTCGGTTAATTGAAGTTTGAGTGTCAATGAAGGTATCTAATCTATATTTACATGAGAAACAATTCAAACTATAATGCGTACCGCTTTGAATTTTTTGGTTGATAGGTTCATTTTAGATGGAAGATTATCACTAAAAACGGATTCTTTCTATGTCTAAATGCAAAAGTTAAAACATTGTTTTTCCAAAACCAAAACACTTACGTCTAATTTATTAAATTCACCTCGGGTGTTGAGTGTTAGTAGGTGAAGGTTTTATTACAATAATATATATAACCTCAAAAATGAGGTTTAGTAGACCGGTTTGTTATTTTTTGTATTTATAGTTTTATAATTCATTGTTAAATAGGCTTTTATTGTTAATAATAGATACTTGAAGTAGATTTAATGGGGCTTTTCCCATTCCCCCACCAGGTCGGTCTTGGATTGAACGGCATGGGGAGGAGTGGGGGAGGGGCAGGTATATATAGCTCTGTAATATTGTCTGTATACTTTAGTAGTATTAAAACCCTCAGAGGATGATGACCATGTCACTGAAATGTACATAAAGGTAGTAAACATAACTTGCAATTTAGTTGTTTAGTTATTGTTTTTGTTCCTTGTTTTGTGGTTCGGGGTTTTATTCAATTCAGTGTGATTTTGTCGCCATAGTGCTCTTGTATTTGTTTAATTGGATCAGAATATGGTGTTTAGAATTGTAAAGTTTTGTTAGTCTTATAAGATCTCGTGTTACATACATGAGCCTCATTGTAAAAGTAGTATCAGATAACCAAAGAACCACCAGGGTATAAAATATAAAGATTGTAGAATAGATTAGTTTAGTTCCTGGCTTTATAATACCTGAACCTTAGAAGTCCGTTATTTTGAACCCTAACAAATGCTCATGTCCACCACTCAGGATCTTGTTTAAACAATTATACGTCGTCACTGTTAGTAACGTTCAACACTATACGTACAGTTTTACCTCAATAAATAGTTTTTGACTTCAATCATAACAAGCAAATAAACCTTACTTCAAGTAATTCAACTATTTAAATAAAGTTTTAATAAACAAACTTAAGTGGAAACAGAATGCATCAAATTATAATTTCAATGTCAACGTAAATAAATTGAAAAGAACCTGTAAGCAAATGAATGAGTTGTAAATTAAATCCATCCGTCGCCAGGAGGCAAATTGTTTAGAGACGACTTTATATAGCCTACATCGAAGTAATTTACATTAAGAGAAAAAGCAATATCATCTTCAGTCAGTAATCCAGAAGTATAATCCTGCAATATTAGTTATACAGTAAGATAAGATGTTTGCTTTGTAACTCTAGCCTTCAGGAAAACTAGATGACTTTAATTTAAATTAGATTTCTGAGAAATGTTTTGTTCAGTTTGAGCGTCAATGAAGATATCTAATCTATTTTTACACGAGAAACAACTAAAAATCTCAGTACTGGTTTGAAATTTGGTTGATAGGTTTATTTTAGATTGTACATTATGATTAAGAATAGATTCTTTCTACGATGTTTGACCGCAAACATTTAAAAAAAAAAACTTGAAAAGTTTAGAACATCGTTTCCTCCCAAACAAAACCACTTACTTCAAATTTATTACATTCACCTTAAGTGTTAGGATCTAGTAATGTGAAGGTTTTTAACAATCATATATAACCTCAAAAATGGTCGCAGAAAAGAATTCAGCCAGTCAGGACTTCTTCTTATATACAGGGTGAATCAGACCTTCGTTTTAACTTAAACCCCCTATTTAGACCCTAGAGAATTCAGTAAAAATGTTGTCATATCTCTCAAAAATGCCCCAAAAGTGCTTTTTTGGGAGTAATGTTTATTTTGGAAAATTTTCAAATGTAAAGGTAGGTAGAGTGATACCTTATTTTATAGGTCTCTGTTCACTGATCATTTTGGAAACAAAATTCTAAGTTATCTTACTTCGTATGTACAGGGTGTTCCAAAACGTCCAAAGAGTAGTGTTTTACAGTTAGTTTTATTGTTACCACTTAACATAGCCTACATACACCAAATTTTTATCCTAGATTCACGAGAAGATACCCTTTCCAAAACTGTGTTTAAGTTGCTCTTACTCAAAAACTTTCAAATTTTAAAAATAAAACACAATTTTGGAGAAAACAGATTCAAACTCAAAAACTCCAAATAGTAACGTTAGTCGTGAAGCACATCATTTAAAAAGGTCTTTTAAAAACCAACATCTTTTGTATTAAAGTTTGACTTTAGATCTAACCATTTCAAAATGGCCACTGGGAAACTTATTTTGCACACGGGTGGTCTGATTCACCCGTTACAGAGAGAGATTAATTTGCAGATTTCCTTGTTCGGTTCTTAAGTTAGACAATGTAATCAATCTCTTTTGACAAAACCTTTTTATTTAATAACAACCTGTTTTGTGTTAAAAATTTCCAATAGTGTAGTCACAACTCAGCCTCGTGTTCTAAACAATAACACGCTGTCCATGTAGAAGAAAATGTTAAACACTATACGTACAGTTTTACCTCAATAAATAGTTTTTGACTTGAATCATAACAAGCAAATAAACCTAACTTCAAGTATTTCAACTAATTAAATAAAGTTTGAATAAACAAACTTAATTAAGTGGAAACAGAAGGCATGAAATCATAATTTCAATGTCAAAGTAAATTAATAGAAAAGAATATTTAAGCAAATGTAAATTACATTCATCCGTCGCCAGGAGACAAATTGTATACATCAAAGTGTTTTATATTAAGAGAAAAAGCAATATCATCTTCCATCAGTAATCCAGAGGTATAATCCTGCAATATTAGTTCTACAGTAAGACAAGATGTTTGCTTTGTAACTCTATCCTTCAGGAAAACTAGAATACATTCTGAGAAATTAGTTCAGTTAAGGGTGTGCAATACCAGGACGAAGCAGTCCTCTTAAATATAATTTATCTTGCATTTAATTTTGAAGATGATCTTATGTAATTTGCAGGAATTCGTTCATGAACATCTAAATTAAAATTTGTAGATGACAAAAAATTGTAAATTATATATTTTTATTAATGATATATACTTATAAATAAGACCGGCATTAGTAAAATCAAAAGTGTATACAAATGATATTCTACTCGCACTCAAACGTTTTACTAGTGTCACATCAAGCCTTCTCAAGCTCACTGAATTATTGCACACCTTGGTTGAAAATTTTGTGCCAATAAAGATATTTGGTATATTATTAAGAAGTACCTGGGCGACCGAGCATTACTTGGTATTTTTGTTAATTGTGTTTTTGTTTATAGGAAAATGTATGTAAATACAAATCAGGTAAGTACTGTTTTGTAGGCCTACTCATAACTCGCGAAATATTAGCACGGGTCAGCTGATTTCAAGCTTAAAACAATTATAACCTTTAAGACAAAAAAAAAAAAAAAAAAAAAAAAAAAAAAAATTTATAGGAGACAGCTGATGGAAATATTATAGGAAACAGCTGATGTTTGTCATATGTATCCTATTGATTTTAAATTACATAACCCCAATGTTAAAAATTTTCAATTTTCAAATGAGTTTTTCAGAAAAATACGAGTTTTCCTGAGGTAGTGGTTTTCACCAATCGATTTTTTAGTCCCAAAAGCCTCTAATCCCAAAGTTTCAGCAAAATCCTTCCGCTGGATCTCGAGATTGCTCGTACAAACACACAAACAAACAAACAGACATTGCTCGTATTAGAGTATAGGATTAATTAAGATTGCAAAAAAATACGGTCAGATTTCTAAAATTACTTAACTTGAAAGAGCAGTATTTAGAAACGTGGAGAGTACAGATCATTAAGGGTCTGCTGTAATGGCGGCCATCTTGAATTTTTATCCCATAAGAGCGATGTTAAATTTCAAACCATTTATTTCGTTTATTTTTTTATCAAAAATTGTTTGCAAGGTCTCATTTTAAGCACAGTCACAATATGCATCCGTTTTGCGTTTCAAATTAAAATTTTTTTTTTTCATTTATCATGTAATTGACATTTTTGAAGTACCAAGTTTGAACTTTTTTCTTTGCACAATAAAAATGTACATTTAAAAGCGAAACGCAAGTCGGATCCACAATTTTATAAATAATATTCAGTTTTTTTTTCAGCACTCAATTACAAAAGATGGATTTATAAAATGGTTTGAAATGAGGCAATGCTTAACCGCTCGGCTGCAAGAAATTGCACTGTTTAGATACGGCTGTAGAGAGAAGCACTTGTGATTCCGGTTGCTTTCTTGTTTACTGGAGCAGACCCTTAAGCAAGTCTTGGGCAATATTAAGTGCTGTTAAAGATTGACTGTTGCTTGCTGAATGTTATAGGGGATATTCAGTAAAATGGACTTCAAAAATTCAGGGCAGGTGATAGGTGGGGAAATCATTAAATCCTCATTAAAGGCCCCTTCACTCCTTTCATGGATTTCATCGGATTTCAAATTCAGGAAAGGACATTGTTATCAACATTCCACAATTTATTCCTTCCATTCTCGTCATTAGTCAGTACAACTGGAACTCTTAAACTTTTGTATTTAACAACAGTTTATCTTGAATAGTCGTCAAAAGATTTGTACTACTAAAGGCAGTATGGGATGGTTTCTTTCTGTTACACACCCTTTACAAAGAATTCTGAACACCAAGGGACCACAGAGGTATTGGGAAATGTTTCAAAAGTACAAGTTTAACTGACTATAAAAACAAAAAGAATTTCTGCGGGAAATAAATACTATAGAAATTACGAGAAAACTAAAAAACGTACAGTTAAGTTCAGGCATTGTCGCTGTGTTTGTACTGAAGAAAAGACTAAACACTTTGCTAACAACAAAAAGGTAATTAATAAATATAGTAAAAAAAAATGAATGGAAAAAAAGTGTGACAAATTTGTATAAATCATACAAAACGAAGATTAGTAAAAAAAATCAACTCTATGAAGTATAAAACAAAATTACGAAAAAAGAAAACAAATCTTGACAACGATCTCAAATTGAACGTACACCCATACAAACACTATTGAACGTAGGTGGGGTAACATCCGCGAGAAAATACCAAAAAAAGGAAAAACGAACTACGTTTTGTCAGTCACCTGGCAGAATTTTATTTAAAGCGAAATGCCTGTCCTAAACAACACAATTAATAACGTCTGGATTGGATGCAGTGATACTTTACAAATAATGTAAATTTTTTACCAATTGCGTAGTTTTGTACCTAATTGTTACTTGAACTATTGCAATGAGTTAAATAAAATATATATACAGAGTGTCCCATAAGTAAAGTGCCAAACTTTAGGGAATGGTTCTATGGGTCAAAATAAGAAAAAAAAGTGCTTAAAAAAACACACCCAAAAACGCTTCGTTTTCTAGATATCCGCCATTTTGTTTTTTATACAAAATAATTCTTATCTAGAGAACGGTTTTACTGATTGAGTACAAACTTGGCAAGAAGCTGAACCTAACAATGATATATCTCAAGAAAAATAAGCGATTAAGTCCATTATAAGTTTCAAATTGGTGGAATTGCTCAAAAACCGTACATTTTAACTGTAAATGTTAAGACACATTTTTTGTAGCCCTTTTGATTCCCCATGGGATGGTGTAACTGTCAATATAATCGGATGAAGGATAATAGTTAAGTTATGTGTAATAATTGGTTTATTCAACCCGGCATCCTATACCAACACAGTAAACACAGCAATATTGTATGCACATTCGCTGTCATTAGCTTTAACTAAGCTATTATCATTCATCTGATTGTTTTGACAGTTATCACCATCCGAAAGGGAAACAAAAGGGGTACAAAAAAGGTGTCTTGTTAAAATGTACGGTTTTCGAGTAATTTAGGTTTGAAATTTTCAAACAGCCGCCATTTTGAATTATTTTGTACAAAAAAACAAAACGGCGGATATCTAGAAAACGAAGCTTTTTCGGGTCTATGTTTATATGAACTTTTTTCTTATTTTGACTCATAGAAACATTCCCCAAAGTTTGGCACTTCACTTATGGGACACCCTGTATATGTTTGTTTTTAGAAGCAATCAAAATATTGTTTTTATTATTGCTGCAGCTCTTAAGGTGTCTTAGTTACCAACAAAAAACAGGAAACATAAAAACACAGTCACCCATTTTGAAACGATATTTGTATTTTAGTGAACGAATTTGATCATTAAAATTTTGGTCGTGAACAACTACCAAGAAATTATATTGTTTGCTTATAATTCAATTAAATTGGCGCAAGAATTAAAACTGAAACGAGACACTCCTAGAGTGTTATTCTGTCACTGATGACTGGATACAATTTGGGACGTAAATCTCGAAAGATCCAAAGCCTGATAATTACATTAGACCTCCCCCCCCCCCCCCCCTTGAGTTTATTCTCAGTTTTAATTCATCAAAGGCGCTCAATGCCAAGGATTATATAAAGGCAGCGTTTGCTAAGGATCCCTCTAATTACCTCCTTCCAGTCTCGTCTCCAGTATACCTTCAGTCTGATTAATTGTATTTTTATTTACATTAAGGCAGGAAGGGATTATCTCAGGCTGATTACTTAGGTTAAGGTGCTTCCAAATTTTATGATTAAGTTAGGTAAGGTCGCTTTGCCTTAATTGATTGAAATACAGAGTGATTAAAAAGTCTTGGTCTCAAGGTTTTTAAACGCAGAGAAACAGCTTGAATGTTCAGAGAAACAGGGGTTAGGTTCAAAATGTTAAAGTATGTCTTGTAATACAACATTTTTTAAAAAAAGTCTTAAAATATACCATTTTAAAGTATGTCTTGTAATACACCATTTTAAAGTATGTCTTGTAATGCAATATTTTAAAGTATTCCTTGAAGTATTTTATTTTAAATTATATCTTGCAGTATACACCATTTTAAAATGTGCTATGTAATTCCAAATTTTAATGTCTGCCTTGCAATTTACATAATTTTAAAGTATGTCTTGATATACATCATTTTTAAGGTAAGTCTTGCAATACATCATTTTAACCCTTTGGCTCCCGACGTCCAATTTTTCATATGTTAAAAAATCCCAACCATTATCTGTTATGTATGTGCATAAAATCCCAGGCTCAATTTAGCGAATTTTCAGGAGTTTCGCAAAAAATATATATTAAATTTAATTACTGATCAATTTTGATGATTTTTTAAAATTTTGTTTGGAATGAAATGTTTTATAAGGTAGTACCTTTTAAAAATAAGTGTAAATTCATGTTAAATATGATATTTATTTTTTATTTTTACTCGGAAAAAAATAATTTTAAATTTTGTTTACTTTAGTCTTGAAAATGACACACAAAAAAATATCTAGAACAATTTTGTCCACATAACATAATTTTACATTTAAAAATGAACAAAAACCTGAAATTTCATTACATTATATTGAAAAATGACAGAGTTATTAAGTTTTTTTTTAAATTAGGCTACTATGTAACCAGTTCTGCGGTTAGTTGTACATATACAGTCATAAGAATATACACGTAACTAACAAGTGAATGTACTCGCTTCATAATCACAATTTTTCACAATAAAAATAACTAAAAATGCCAAAACAATCACGTGCAACAACATAATATATGGGCCATAATCAAAGCCAACACACAAATCAAGTTATTTACCATCTGACAGATGACAAAAGCACAGAAAACGTATATCACAATTATCTTCGTTGTAGTGAACATAGAGGTAATTTTTAGCGTAAGTAAAGCTCATAGAGATAAATAGAAGAGTTTTTTCTGATTCCATTGATATATAATAAACACAGATTCACTAATGATTTTTTTCTGAACGTCCGAAAATTCGGACATCGGGATTCAACGCACATACACGCAACGTCTGAATTTTCGGTCTTCGAGATTCAGCGACATACTAACAACATCCGAAAAATCGGACGTCGGGAGCCAAAGGGGTAAGATGTGTCTTGCAATACACCATTTTAAAGTATGACTTGTATAAACTATTTTAAAGTATGAATTGCATGCATCACTTTAAAGTATTTCTTGTAATACACCATTTTAAAGTGTGCCTTGCAATACACCATTTTAAAGTAGGTCTTGTAATACGTCATTAAAAGTATGTTTGTAATATACCATTTAAAGTATGTCTTGTAATACACCATTTTTTAAAGCAAGTTTTGTAATATACCATTTTAAAACAAATTTAGTAATATACCATTTAAAGTATGTCTTGTAACACACCATTTAAACCAAGTTTTGTAATACAGCATTTTAAAGTATGTCTTGTAATACAGCATTTTAAAACATATCTTGGATTCATAATTTTAAAGTATGTCTTGTAATGCATAAAAAAACAAATGTAAAACTTATTAAAAGACAGATTGATTACTGCAAGTTTCAGTTCGATAAAATCAATACAGACCAATCTGCTTGCATAATTAGTAGGCTACATTTTTAATTAGTAAACAAATGACATATCTTGTAACTTTTCTGACATTTGGTAATCCTACTAAATCAGTAATCTAGTAATCACCTTAGTCCCGACCGTGATGGATAAAAGAGCCAAGTACAGATTATGATTATTAAATAAAGCATTGTGAAACAAATCCAATGTCATCCGGGCAACAATGCTAGACTCATAAAAGTTTCAACAAAACCTGAAGAGTGGTTTTTGAATAAAATGGTCGCAACTAAATGTAAATACTTTTTTTGTCTAATAGCTAAATTATTTTTACATAATTTTTTTAATAACCGTTCTAAAATTAGTGAAAGTAAATTCAAACAAACAGCAATCATTATTTCCACTAAGTACCTTTGACGGAAAAACATAAGCACCTTTTACGTAACGTCGTTACGCCGAGTGTAACAAAAGCTACGATTGATCGTAACAACGTTTCCATTAATTCCACGGATGGAATAATTACCACCCTTAGAGGCTGTGGGAGGAGGGTGCTA
>JAGFPH010012602.1:5254-29484 GCA_018207615.1 Philaenus spumarius | reverse complement strand
GGGGGGGGGAGGGGCTTATATTTGAAAATCATGTGTGAATTAAATGTGCATTCCTTCACCTAAAATTTTAGAAATTAAGCACTGATCAAAAGCATTTCATGATTCAGCATAAGTTATTGAAAAGCAGTTTCAACCAAAATTGTTAAAGAGAACAATGCAGACGATAGTAACCTGAATTTTCCATTTGTTAGGGATGTACTCAAAAATACAAATATTCCAAAGACTAATTAATTAAATAATAATAATAATCCATTCAAACCAAATTATTCATATTATAAAATCTTAAGACAACAATTATTAACTTCATATTACATAAATGCAAGATATACCCTTGTGAAATTTTCAATTTCTTTTCTCAAGCACATAGCGAATCAAACAATTCTATGGAAAACTCGGCCTACATAACCAAACACATGGAAAGAGAGACAGTTTAAAAGTCCCGATCCAATGAGAAGATAGCATGTTTTATAATAACCAATAAGCAAGTGATTTTCAAAGACGCGTTAAAACAAAGGGGTTAGGATAACTCGCACTTGGAAAAAGTGATTCTTCATCTGGCAGACATCAAAGTATTAAGACCTCAACAACATAACTCTGTTTATTATTTACAATTCTACAGTAATATTTCATTAAAACTATTCAAATCTTCAAGATAAAATTTTAAAATCATTAAATTAAAAACATGATTTAAAATAAACATTACAGTTGTAGAGTGAAACAAATATCACAACCAGTTCTATCAGTATTTAAATTTGTTAAAAGTGCGTGTTAAATGAAGTCTCAAAACCAATTATGTAAAGAGTTTGTAATTTTCATGTTTCTGTTAAGACAGCTCCAGTGGTACAGTAAATATAAATTAAAACAAAATCATAAGAAGATAATTAATTCAATAAAGTTAATCCACAATTTAAAATAAAGCTTAGTTAAAATTCAAAGAATTAGGAATGCCTATTATAAGAATAAACTGCAAAGACTTTAATAAAATATCTACCAAACAATTTATAGTAGTTCTATATAATTTAATAATCCACATAAGTAATTTGATCAACCTAAATTACTTTCAAGTTTACTAAGGGTGATAAAGGGGTTAGAAATAAAGTGTTACATAAAATTAATCAATTTCTTAATTTAAAACATCCACTATTACAGGATCCTTAGACTAAGTGTTTAAAAGAGTGGTAAATTCATTAACTGAATAAACATGTTACAGTGTTAAAACTAGTATTAATAGTCAAATATGGTATAGGTAGTAGCATTTAGTATGGCGTGTGGTTTGCGCAGAAGCAGTAATGCCCTTCTCCCTCCAACACCAATCTTTGTCGTTTTGTAAGGAAAATACAGTCTGTGTCAAATCCATCGATTAGAGGGCCGCTAAGCAAGTTTTAGCATTGGACGCGCTTTCAATTACAAGCTTCTGCACAGTACTAGGATTATTTAAATAGGACAAATTTTATATATTTGTAATCTGCGTGATATGTTGCAACTAACAGTATAAATATCTTCCAGTTTAGTAAATGTTCGGAATTTATACAATAACAAATAATTCGATTTTTTAAATTGGGACATGAAAAAGTAGTAAAGCGTAAAATTTTTTTTATTTTTAGGGTAGAAAGAAACTTCCAGCGGCAAATTTGTAGAAAATTAGTTGATCTACATATTTTATTTCAAACATTTTTCAGTCAGATGTTTGGTTTGTCCACAAATCGCTTTCAAATAAGCGCAACCAATATTATCAGGTAATAGCCTAATTTAAACATATTGTTTTTTCTTTTTCTTATATCTATAGTTAATTTATAATAATTAACTGAATCGAAGAGCGGGACAGTTAATTATTTAATGTAATGTAAATATATTGTTTTTTTATTTTTTTATATCTATACTAAATTCATAAGAAACTGCTTGAAGAGTTGGACAGTAAATTATTTAATGTAATGTAAATATACTATTTTTCTATTTACTTATATCTATAGTAAATTTATAATAAACTACTTTATAAGTAATAAAATAGCCTTTAATTTAAATCGTATTTTAAGCGTGTTTAGTACATGTTTTATTTAATGTCTCGATATCATAAAGTAAATAAATAAGCCAACATAACTAGGGTTGACTGTACAATGCCCCGCCTAAACTTAGGAAGGGAAGTGTGATGGGATAGGTACTCTGTCTCACTCGCACTACCCACCCTACGCGCCATCCTATATGATTTTATCTATAGTAGAGTTTGGTGAGTAGGTTACATGATAACCAGGGTTAGACATTAAGAGGGTAAAATTCATTCAGTTAAATAAGAATCAAGATATTAAGGTTTAGTTTAGATAGTTCACTGTGTTAGAAAAAAAAGAAAAAAATCAATACATTTAATTTTGAGAAAACTGTGTACCAAGGAAGTTGAGGATAAAATAAATTCCAAAACTTTATGATAAAATTCAATAACATATTATAGGTCTACTAATGTTATATAAATAGGTGATATTGTAGAAATCATTTGCATAACGTTTTATTGAAAATTAACGTTTAAAAAAACATTTCTGTTTTTAATTCAATCTAAGAACTTTTAACCCTTTGAGGAGTAATCACGTCATATGATTTGATTTCATTTGTTCTGCATAGGAGTGGAAAATCTCACATTTTTACATGCTTCCAGAGTAAGATTTTTTTAAAATTATAATTATTAAATATTGTTTATTATATCCATTTTTAACAAATTTACAACTTTAAAATAATGTTTAACACATTTATTGCTTTAAAATGATTGAAAAATCGAGGTCCATTCTCACAGTTTATAAAACACTTCAAAGTTTGTAAAATCTAATGATTAAATTTTAAAATCACAAAATAAAAGAGATATTAATTTAAAATTAAGAAATCAAACAACAACACAAAACCGTAGCAACTAGCAGCTCACAAACAAAGAAGTCAACAAAGTGAAAAACACGCGGGACAGAAGAAAGAAGGAAACAAAGCAATGTGGCAGTTTTGTCTACACAATGTCATGCCCGCACATTCTAGCGGAATAAAGTAGAAAATATTACTACAAAGACACTTTTACAGTAGAGATTCTATATCAAAGACCATGAAAGAATATCGTTGAGGGACGGGCTTGTGTACACCGAGACCTTGAACGCTCCAATCACTTTAGTGCGATGTTGTCACGTTCTTCCCACGCTTCTAACTGAATGCGGCTGACTCAACGCATTTATAACTCTAAACTGTGTGCTCAAGCCTCGAGCGGTAAATACCAGGACTGTTCGAGGCTAGTAGATATGGCAACGCTGCACGCCCATCCTATTGGCTGCCACCCAACGGTATTCTTTAGTGGTCTTTGATATAGTGGTGAAATAACCAACTGCTTGAGTCGTAATATAAACTCGTTCCTATGGCAACCAGGAACGTCATATTACGTGATTACTCTTTAAGCGTAAAATAAGCCGTCCCTCAAAAGGTTAACACTATTCATGCTAAGCGAAATTAACACCTCAAATGGTAAAGCATAACATACTACCAAAATATTACACCTTGTAGACCGCTGATGTTTCTTGTGTGTAAAACTCGACTATCCATTGCTTATGCAGTTGGTGACTAAGAGGTAATAAAAGTCAAACGAATATTTCAATACCTCACAGGTATAATTGACCGTGCAATTTTATTCAGGAATATGGACAAAGCTATTCTGTAATGTTATATCATATGTTAGATCATGATGATGATGATCTAAAAATAGCAGATTGATATGAAGAGTTCTTGTAGGGCCTACCTATTCAAGAGGTCTTATATCCTAGACAAGTCAATGACAAGCATCAACTACAAAACCCACTACAGATGCGAAATTTTAGCAGCAAGAGAAATTGTGAGGTAAAAAGAATATTAAATGATTTAAATTCATTGAAACAAAGACCTATTTTGAATGTGGATAATGAAGCAATACTAATAGCTCAAAATCCTAAGTATTATCACAAGACCAAATATATTTGTACAAGATACTTTTTCATTTGAAAACTTGTGTTTAGTGATGAAGCTAGGATCTAAAATGTGGATTCAAAACCAACTGGCAGACATGTTTACCAACTGACCAATCCACTATTTTCTGTATGATTTATGGGAAAATCCATAAATATAAAAAGTTAGGATCTAAAAGGTGGATCCAAAAACCATTTGGCTGACATGTTTAACATCTGACCAATTCTCATATTATGTAAAATATTTTAAACTTAGGCAGTCCATACAAGAGTTGTTCTAGTATCGTCAAGGATGCGATATTTGTGCTCATGGTCATTACAGCCTTGCTAAATGAGTGGAGGACCGTTAATGGAGCATGCACCAATCACCAACTCGATCGATGGTACAAATATTTAATTCGTAGTAGAGGTTGAAAATACTTAGAACTTTATGATTTCACCAAACTTGTTGTTATGGAAAAATGTTTTAGAAAAAGCGTAGGCGGTAACTGACATTAGTATATCACTACAAATAAGTGATCTGTTTACTATTTATTTAAATAAAATTAAAACTTTTCACATTTAAAGTAGGATCCCTTTTTGTTTTGATTTTAATGTATTTAAAATATATTTTATCTTTAATATAAAATATATAAATAATTTATTAATAAAATATAAATATTTATAAGTGTAAAAATACCTATGTATTACTGATGCAGGAGTAAGCTGCTCATCAGTACTGTCTCCCATGCTCTGAAAACAAACCTTAAAAAATACATTTAATAATTTCTATTGCAGTTTGATTTTTCTTAGTAGTAATTAAAATAAATCTGTTTAAAAATTAAACAAGCTGCAGACATAATAATATTTTTCAGATCACCAACAATCATGAAAAGAGTTAAAATTTAAATTAAAAACATTATTCTTTAAATGTTTAAGTGAGGTTAGTGTAGGATTCTCAAAACATTTGTGTGAAAGTAAATTTCTCTTCCATGAGTTATACAGCATAAAAAAAAACAATAGTAGAGAAATTTGTAAAGAGCAAAAACATTTGTTTAGGCATAAACCCTATTTTGGTCATAATCGAAAAACAAATGTTTACATTTTAGGTGGAGATAAAAATATGTAACTTTTTGGGAAATGGGGCAAAGAGTGAAATCTGTAGGGATTTAACACAACAAGTTAGGTGCCAAAGAAGTTTTAATGAGGCAGACGAGGCCAAAAGGATTTATTTTATGCATTCATTCTATTTCTTTTGTCAACATTTTGATAATTGTGGATGCTTACAAAACGAGATTCCCTGAGAAGTTTTCCAAGGAAAGTATAAGAATGCTTGGTGGTAAAGTAAATATAGAAAAAGTCTTTGAATAACCTCAATTAACAAAATACATTTTTATATAATTGCTTCAATACATTTAAAATAGGTAATTAAAACAATACAAATAGAACATATAAAAAGCAAGTGTTACTATTTAACTTCACTATGCCCTTTGTTTCTTACTCTAATTATTAACACTTTTGATTCTCGTTCGATAGTTTCAAGAAAAATTGTGAGGATGAGTATTATGAGGATTTATTTTTCATATACAATTACTTATTTTATTATCAAATATTAAATTAACTTTTTGTCCTTTTACTATTACTAGCTCAATTTTAATTACTTTGTTTATGTGACTCTTTCCTAAGGATAAAGAATACTGAACACTCAATACCCTCACAACCTGAAAGCATACATATAGCCTTTATATATAACGAGTGACTCAACTAAATTTTTTGATACTAGCTAATAATATTGAATTTATTTCAACTATATTTAAAAAAAAATCTAATCGCAAAATATGTACAAATTATATTATTTTATTGTTAAGGAAAACTTATATTAAAACTAAATTAGAAAACTAACCAGAGTGAAAGTTATATTTATTTAAAAAAGTGAAGTTCAAATTTATTTTGTTTCCCTTAAAAGTTATGAAATTGAAGTTAATTTTAGAAATGTTTTTTTTTTTGAAAATTGTATCAGGTACTTTATTATGCCTTTAAAGATACCTTTGGCTCCTGCATGGATATTTATTTGCTGAAATACTCTGGGATTGGATGGTGAAAACATATTATTCGGTGGGATGTTAAGTCCTGGAAAATGCCTGGTTCCTTAAAGTTGGTTATACTGGATGTAAAGAGTCCTTGCCGCCAAGTTGTCCATTTAAGGTGATGCAATTTGGAAGCTTGTTGGAAGAGTTGAGAATATAGATTTTTTTAAATTCTGATAATTCTACTATTGCTCAAAGTTCTATAAAAATCGTACGCTTGTCTCTACCGAAGACTTACTTCTAAGAAATATAAGCTCCGCTCTTGTAGTATTATGAGAAAAATTTCAATAATAAGTAGTTAGAATTGGTGGAGCTTTTTTTATAACTTTAAATCATTAGAAGTCTTTAATTGCTTCATTGTTCCATGTTTTCAGTATCTCAGTTAATGTGCTATCAGCGATCTATCTAGCCAACGTCTTAAAGACTGAATTGACGACTATTAGAAAGGAAACATCTTTCTACCTCAAAAAAAATATTAGAAGAAAAAATGTCTGACTACACTAACATTCCAAGTTTTGAGCTCACTTCTGTTATTTGGAACTGTCCCACATTATTATTATTTGAAACATCCCTGCCAACTTAAATAATTTTTAAATTTCCCTTCTTAATGTTTTATGTTTTTCCACCCTGTTTTGAATATTTAATGCTATTTCCTTAATTAAACATTCTAATCGTTCTCCTTTGTTTTGGTTAAGTTTTTATCACGTTTTATATTTAAAAATAACTAATAATATACACATTTTCTTTCACATTATTTTTCAATTGTTGGTTAAGCCCCTCCTATGGTTGTGATGTAGTACTCTAGGCGACAGCGTGGCTGGGTTCAAGGTATAATGCTTAAGTACTACCTGCTGTTTGTATCTTCTGAAAGGCTTTACTTTTTATATTAATCCAGTAGAATTAGAGGAAAAATTTTGAAAATTTATTGTAATTTGTTTCAGAATGCCATATATGGAAAAATCTATGTATTTATGCATAAAGTAAGTGGCATTTTTTTCAGATCCACTTTTGAACATCCAAAACATTTTTCTTTAAATAGTTTGAAGACAGTTGCCAATGAATGGGTATTTCAAATTTTGTTTAATTGTAGGGTACTAAGAAACAGTTAATTTGAGACCTCGTAAGTTAAAATTGGTTAATAATTTGTTTGAATAGTTACAAAAACCGATTAAATTTGTCAAATTTTCAAGTATTTTTCATTTTTTGATAAAAGAACCTAGACCCTTGAAACTTTCAGAAAATAAGCCTTTTATGGCCCCCTTAAGTTACCATTGAAATTTAATTAAAAAATATTAATTGGTTTACAAGATATTTAATTTATTTATTAAAAAAAGGTTTAATGCAATTAGACAGGAGGCTCATATTTTTCGTTGAGATATATATTTTAAGTATACGTTTAGGATAAATCAAATTTGAATTATTTTAACCCTCAAAATGGCGTCTGAAAAGGTATTACTTTTTAAGTTAGGTTTTTTGGAAATATCTTTGCAACACATTGAAATAATGGTATGCCACTTTGATATTCCAATAGCTGGCATTTTTACACATATTTTTCTCAAAAAAAGGTTGCTCTAGCTCAACTAGGAGCCGAGATAATTTTTAAAAAATTTATAAACATTAAGGGTTGTTATTGTCGTCAGTGCTAGTTCAATACGCTTTATATTACCTTAGTGTTTGATGGAAAATTAAGTTTCTTTAAGTGCAATAAATTATTTCAAAGAGACTGCAGTTGCTGAGCGGTGAGAAGATATGGTGAGTGGTGGAAGGTATGAGTCGTAAGTGCTACGCGCCCAGAAAATAAAATTTTTGTTCTACATTATCATAAATAAAAACAATATATTTTTAAATAAATAACTTTATAGATGTGGTTTTTAATAATAAAATTCAATTAAAAAAAACTTTTACTGTATAAGCTACTGTGTACTTATCTTGTTGTTAACTTTTTAACTTTCTAACCCAGATAAAAAAAAAATCAATCCATAAATGTAATAATGGAAAACAACAAATGTTTCATCGGCATTGCATTTCAACTTGCAAAGTTCAATTTTCTGGGCGCGTAGCAGTGATGACTCATACCTCCCACTGCTCACCCTATCTTCTCACCGCTCAGCAACTGCAGTCTCTATGAAATAATTTACTGCACTTAAAGAAAATTAATTTTCCATCAAACTCAAAGGTAATATAAAGTTTAAGTATTGAAGTAGCACTGACGACAATAACAACACTTAATGTTTATAAATAAACAAACTATGAATTAAAAAAAAACATATCGGCTCCCAGTTGAGCTAGAGCAACCTTTTTGTGAAAAAAATATGTGTAAAAATTCCAACTATTGGAATATCAAAGTGGCATAGAAAAATTTCCATTTGTTGCAAAGATATTTCCAAAAAACCTAACTTAAAAAGTCATACTTTTTCGGACGCCATTTTGAGGGTTAAAATAATGAAAATTTGATTTACCCTAAACGAATACTTAAAATATAAGTCTATGAGGACGGCAACTGGGTCTAATTGTATTAAACATTTAACCCTTTTTTAATAAATAAATTAAATATCTCGTAAACCAATTAATATTTTTCAATTAAATTTCAATGGTAACTTAAGGCGTATTTTCTGAAAGATCCAAGGTTCTAGGTTCTTTTATCAAAGAATGAAAAATATTTGAAAAATTTTATCGTTCTTTTTGCAATTATTTAAACAAATTATTAACCCATTTTAACTTACGAGGTCTCGAATGAAACGTTTTTTAGTACCCTACAAGTAAACAAAATTTGAAGTAACTATTAGTAATCGTCTTCAAACTATTTAAAGAAAACCATTTTTTTTCTATTTTTGCATATTAAACCCCTATTTAAAATTGTTCTGGATGTTCAAAAGTGGATCTGGAAAATGCCACTAACTTTATGCTTAAATACATAGATTTTTCCACATGGCATTCTGAAATGAATTACAATATGCATTTTCTCTAATTCTACTTCACTACATTTGTTTTCACTACTTTATATGATCTGCTGATCAATTCCTTATTGTTTACAAACTCGATTTGTAGTTGTCGGTTGAAAATTAAGCAAGCAAATTTTACTTTTACAAAAATTATTGTTTTTAAACATTTTAATTTTACAAAAAACTTTTATTTCACTGTTAATACACTTTTGTTTGTTTATAAGTTTTCTCTACACTGATTGGCTTTTATTTATTGGACTATTTGAAGTTAGACAATTTTCACAGCTTTTTGTTTTGTTTTAAAAATCGTCATTTCTTATATTTATATATTTCGCTTGGCTTTACATCTTTAGTTAAACATCCTCTTTATATTACAGCTTAAATTTTATTCAGTTTTTAATATTTAATTATAACAACTTAACTTATTTGCATGGCCCCCACATTCGATTTCGGGCCCTGTAACCAGGATCAGGCTCGGCCCCCCCCCATATGTTCGCGTGCTATGCTATGTTTATTTGTGTGCTTTACAAATTGTATTTAAACTGATAATTGATAATAAGGAATAATTAAGGCTATCAGTTCAATCTAAAAACCAAACTTTATTGACAAAATTATTGCAAACATAAATTAAAGTAAACCATTCACTTTTATTTTACTGAAAGTACATTTCAATTTTGAGATTGATTTCAGTTACTGACCAAGATTAAAATTCAAGTTGATAAAATAATAAGATTATGACAAAGTTAGGAGCTAAGAGCTAAACAATTAAAATGTTTTTAAGTGTTTAATACTCGGATTACAAAAAGATTACTTTGATCTTTGGTAGTTTATTTAATCATAGCTTTCCTAGCTTTCTTTTCACTAAAATCATTAATAATAACGTCTGAAAAGTCAACAGTTTTGGCCAATTCATTCTCAATTGCCAACATTGCTAGATGTTTCAGACGAGTTTGGCCAGTTGTGCTTCGTTGCCAAGTTTTCAGTGAATTCGACAACCTACTAAAAGACCTCCAGCCGTGGAAACTGTCACTGAGATTGTACAGAAAAGTCTTACAGCTGTGCATATGTTGAAGAAAATGGGCTGGAGGTTTTTCTCATATATTGAGATTTAGAAGCTTCAACGGGTCCTTTTCTGACTGGAACGCTGTTACAAATACATTCTTCATAGGGCTTCTGGATCAGCAAAGTCTGAAGGGTAATATGCAATTATGAACTGATGCAAAGTGTTTATTTTTAAAACAAAGCGAAGAGACAAAGCTGGACTGGCCGGGGATGTGTAGGGGCGGCTAGGCACCTGGAGGAAGGGAAGGTAGAGTGAGTGTGTGGGGTCCGAGCAGGCTGTTGTATACTAATAATATGCAAACAACAGTAACTAGCATGTACGCACCTAATTAAATAGTAACTAACCTAGAATCTAGAATTAATATTATTTTTCTAAACTTTGACTTTGTAATAATTATATATTTGAATTTTTAATCTATGATCCGCTGTATGATATTCTGCACTAAATAAATAACAAAAACAATTAATACTGGTGACCAGAGTTGCGTCAGCCCTTGTGGGGGCCATGATTATTTGAATTTGATCTTTATAACATTATAACTCGAAAATATATAGTTACATTTTAAAACACTTTATACTAGGACATGTTATTTCTAAGTTAGAACCTTCCCTTACCCATTATATTTAACTTTTATTTGAAAAAGTTTTTAAGGATACTTTAAAAGAGATTTTACTACATGAAATATAATAATTTCGTAAATTTTATATTTTTTATTGACTTTTGCCTTAACCGTCTTTCATTTAGCAATCATACATCTTTAACTTCATAAATTTGATACATAACTTTTGATGAATAGTTACTTTATAATTTTATTTTTTGGTTTTATTACATAAAACATGTCTGACTTTAATTAATATTATGTTTTCAAAACAATTTTAAATTTCTATAAAATAAGAATCTGTTGTTTTAATTTATAGTAGTCATTTCATAAAATTTGGCAGCTTAACACATTAGTTCGGCATTTTTACAGTTTAAAAAAAATCAGTTAGCCTTTGTTTTTTCCTATGAGTCATTCCTACATATTTTTACCTATTGTTGGAATAAGTTTGATAAAGTTAATTGTGCCTTTCAAACTTTAAACATAAGTTTAATCCATTTGGTTATATCAGTAGAATTGTTTGAGCAAAAAAACCTTTCTGCCCAATACCAAGGCAATCCAGTGAACAGAATAACAAAATATTTTAATAAAAATAGTTAAAAATGTTTATATTTCATTTTGAAAATTATTAAATGGTTTCCGGGTATCAGGTACCTATATGATAAATAGGAGAGTTGTCAACGCGTAGGTCTAGCGCAGATATAGAGCTGAATGTAACGTACATGAAGGTTAGTCTTTATTTGTGGCACTTAAAACTGTGCTTGCAATACAGCCTCAATTTGGATAACTCCTGGGGACTCAGTCAAAATATTCTTTAAATTTATAAATTGTTTAATCTCAAATTTTTTATATCAAAGTCAGTGACAGAGAAATTTTTTAAACCGAGGGTTCAATAGAATGTTGGAGAAAACCGTAAAAAACTCACAAAAAAAAACAGTTTAATAAACATTCCATAATTATAAAATGTGTATTAGAATATTACAAAAATATGTATGCATTAGGTTTGTGGTTAAACAAAGTTATCAACTGGCATCTTTATCTCCGTTTTTATTTTTTGAGCATTGACCACTCTCCATCCAAATTGAGTTAAATTTTGCAAAGATAGAATCATTCACATTCTCGTATCCTTCAAGAAATTGCTGTAAAGTTTATAGAGGTTCCATAGCTTGGAGAGTGGTAGGAACTGCAGGTGGTTCTGTCTGGTCAGTTTCAGGTTTTGATTTCAAAATCGTCGAGAGCGTACTTCAGGCAATGTCAAACTCACTCGTGATCTCACTTTTCCATTTTTCACCTTGTTCTACCAGTTCAATAATCTTTAATTTATTCTTCACATTTAAGTCACGTCATGCTGGAACCATGACCCGTTTTTGAATGCAACTGAACAAGAACTGATTGGATAATATGATTCTTCATAGAATGTTGGGCAAACAAAATAACTTCGATCAATTTTTACGAATCCTGACTGTTTGGTAACTCTCTTCACCAAACACAGTTGTTTTGGAGAATTTCTCTCCACATTCTTTCACAGTTTGTTATATAGCGGTACTTTTTTTGTTAAGTTGTGATCGAGCTTTCAGAAAAATAGTACGTTAAATATGTACGTCAAAAATGTTTTATACCGCTGTAAAACCCTTGGGACGGGGACTTCGGTTTGTTTAATTGGGAAATTTGTGAAATTGTGATTCGTTAAATTGAGATCCGATGTACTTCAAACTGTTCTAATTTTGAAGTGGTATTATAAAATTTTTTAAAAATTACTAAAAAAACATTATACTTTAAAATATTTATGCTCTAATTTAACAAAACGTAAGTTGTGACTTGAAGAAAGAAGTTTCTAGTTTGTACACACTAAGAACTACAAACCCCCCCCCCCAAAAAAAAAAATGGTTTATTTAACAAATCTATCAAAGACTAAACTTTCTATATTACATTTCATTACTTTTGAAAAACTTTTAAAGGAAGGTAGATTTTTTTTTAAAGCAATAACTATAACCCAGGGAACTAGAATCTATTTTTCATAAATTGTATAAATTAAAACTTTCATAGTATTCTTTTCTACAGTAAAGCATAGCCTAAAATATTCCTTGCAACTTATTAAGGGTTGATGTGATGATTGTCTGAAGAAACTCAATTTATAAAATATATATAGAAATTAAAACTTTTTACAGAAGAAAACAATTAACTAATTATATGGTTGTTAGTTTTAAAATAACTTACTTCATGAGGAAGTGCAGAGGAAGTTAGCATACTGATTTTGTTTGAGTTAACCTCCTTCAAACAATCTTCTCTATATTTTTCTTGTTCATAAGGCTCCACTAATCTGTTTACAAGATCTTTTGGTTCAGTTTCTGTTTGTTTTAGTTTAGTAATTTTATCAGGCAGTTTGGAGTCAAAACTAAATGAAATCTGTCGCCGGCCACTGGAATCTGTGAGAGAAAGTGTCATAGAGCTGTTATTGTTCTCTTTTCCGAAAAAATCCAAACCAAAATTATTGAATATTTGTCTTGAAAAGGAGCTTGTTGTATTTCTCAATGATATCTCTGCCCAGTCTATAGATGATTCTTGATCAATTTCAATTTCTTCTTTAATACTGATCTTATGATCAAATAAACTTGTTATTTCATTTGCAGCATTTTTCTCATGATTAGTGGGACTTGGTTTTTGTGTTAAGTACTGGTATAAAAGTGACTTCTCTTGCATATGTTTCTCTCTTTTATTTTTGAAAATCCTCTCAGTAAAAGCCGGTGTTCCTGATTTAGCTTTTGATACTATAACAAATAAATAAACATCTGCTCTATTAAGAAAACTACTTTATACAACATTTTTATTTTGTTGGAATATAAATTTATTTTACAACTCTGTTTAAGACGCTAACACCATTTAAAATGAAAAGTTCATTTCTAGTAATTGTTGATTCTAAGATTTAATAAATTATAGAATATTTTTAAACTACATCAGTACATTTAACTAGAGCCAGCAGAATATTTAAGTTTTGTCATTCAGTGGTGTAAATATGGGGGGAGGGGGTGCGACAGAGGGGATAAAATATTTTGTTCTGGAACTATGTCAGGTAAACGAAAAGGAAAGTGTTTAATATCTAATATTTTTAAGAAAAAGAAGAAAGTTTACCTCCATCGGACTTTGTAAACAGGCCTTCTGAGAGTGTTAGTGAGGTTAAGCCGATTGAATCAGCCTGTGAATCACGGAAAGTTATTTAGTCCTAATGTCAACAAAGGGCTGTTTTTACATAAACCAGAGCAAGACGAAGAAAAAATAACCATCCTTCAGAACTTTTGGCAGCCCTCAATCACATACCAGTTTAGTGTTTTGGAAAAGTTCCAAAAACGTAAGTTGAAATTTCAGTTTTCAAAAACATTTTACTGCAGTGATGATAAATAGGCACAGTTTGAAACCTGTTATTGAAACTATTGTGTTAAGTGAGCGGCAAAAACTTGCCCTAAGAGACCGCAGAGACTCTTGGAATATTAAACAACTCTTGAGTCACTAGAGCGCAGCGATAAAAATGCAAGGAACTTCAGAGCTCTCTTAAGATATAGGAGCTAAATGGACAAAGATTTGCAAGAAATGTTGGATGGAAGTGGAAAAATTAAGTATCTTCTACCCCTTTTACAAAATTAAATAATTTCACCTTGAACTCTGTTATAAATAGTAAACTTGTAAAAGAAATAAATGATGATCAATATTTCTCAATTCTTATAGATGAGACATGTGACATTTCAAATATAGAACAAATGTTACTGGGCATTACATAAGGTTTTTGAAAATCTTAGCCACTGTGTAAGAGAGCACTTACAGTTAGAACCAGTTTTTGACTTAACAGGCAAATGTATATCTTTCACAATATTAAGCAGTTTGGAAAGTTATGGTATCAATTTAAATAGTTTAAGAGGACAGGGATATGACAGAGCTGCTGACATGACTGGTCAATACAATGGGGTTAGCAAAATTGTACAGGACCAGCACCCTTTAGCTTATTAGTTCCACTGTGCAAACAAAAAGAAGTTTGGAACTGTCTTGGTACAATTGAAAATGTTATCCATTTTTCAATACACCCAAGAGACAAGAAGTCCTTAATGTAGCAATTGAAAAATAAGAACTTGAGCCAAGAATCAAAACTTTAAGAAGACTGTGTGCTACTTGTTGGGTTGCAAAGTTGGCTGCAATTTGGGATTTTATGCACAAATTTTATTTTGTGGTAGAGGCCCTTGACACAATTTCCTCTTGGAAGGAAACAACTGATAACATTTTTGTTGAACTGAAAGTATGGAGGAAAGAGGTAGAAAGAACTGGAAACAAGGCAGTTTTGTAGACTGCTATTAACCAATACTGATTCATATGATCCTACATTGTATCCTTCTATACCTACCATCTGTTAAAAATTCTGTGATGACTTGTACTCCAGAGAGGTCTTCTCGACATTGAATAGAATAAAGACTTATCACAGGAACTCTACTGTAGAAGTAAGTGTGGTCATTTTATTCCTTAAATATTATATTAATTTCTACTTTATTCATGTATTTATGCTACTTTTAAGGTAAAAAGGATTGTTGTCAAGTAAAATAATTGTATTTTGCTTAATTTTTGCAAGAGAATAATTAGTCAAATTGATTAGTTTTGAAGAAGCGTTTAACACGTTCCCTGCTAAGGATGCACATGTGAGCTTGACACTCAATACTATAAGGAGCGGCCAACGCACATATATGCTCTGCGCTAACGTCCTATTTGGCGGTAAACTGTAGTCTAGCTGTGAGGTTATGCGATATTGTGGTGTTGTATATTCAATAACATAAAACATACTTTCATTTTGAAGTAAAGTGTTTACTGTTGTAATAACGTCAATAGGTGTGATAATGGAGAACCTGGTCCATCTCGCAAGAGAAAATATACCGAAGTGCAATGTGTTGATCCTAATAAACTTAGGATGAGTGATTTGGACGACCTTTACAATATGTTGATTCTGTTGAATTTTGTACGTTTATTTGTAGAGAAAACAAAAGATAATACAACATAGCAGAACCTATGGAAAAAGAGACAATTTTAAGCCTATATGCTATGGACGCACAAGTGCGTTCGTTTTAAAATATTAGTAATTATTATGTGAAAAGGTTCAAAAATAAAAAATAAAGTAATTTCTTCTCATTTAGGATATAAATATAAAAACTAAAAGGTCAGCTCCTGGGATAGGAAATACGGAATTTGCGTAGCAGTGAACGTGTTAACTGCAATAAAGTTCAGAAAAGCTTAAATTATTTCAACAAGATAATTATATATATAATTGATGAGTTATACATAATTGTTATATGTTATGTAAGTTTACTTGCTACATTTTTTTATATTACTATTTTTGTAGCTATAAAAATGTGGGTAGTAAACTTATATAAATATAACCTAAATCATTTCAGAACTAGACAAAATATCCAGCTGTTAACATCAGATTATTCTGAAAAATTACCAATGATAGTTAACCTATCGCCAAAATTAAACCTTATTATTTAATTACAGGCAAGACTGAACGGCCTTGTGACGCTATCAATTTATTGAGAGATAACTTAACTGTTAATGACATCATAGAAAGTGCAATGAACTTCCCACCGTAACTTCTTAACCTTGGGAACATTTGAAATTTATAAACAAGTCCTTTTTCAACTTTCTATTTACAGCTGTTTCCCCAGGTATTGTTAGTTCATATATTTACAAAATAAAAAGTTTGTACCACCTACTGGAAGTATTTAGCTTCTTTGTATTATTTGGCCTAGATAGTACAACTTCCTTTAGAATGTCAAGCAGCCCGGACACCCTGGAACCCCCTTTTCTTATTATAACTTCCAGTAAATTTCTTATTTTTTTAGAATTTTCCCCGCTCAGTTCAGGGTTTACACTGTATTTGAATTTTAATTGATCCCTGAGACGTAGGTTTCTAGAACTGACCTTAAAACCCTTATCTGATCTGACAGGTAATTTCATATTCCCAGACCCCATGTTAGAGTCTCCTACAAACTAGACCCCCCCCCCTCAAAGCTACTTCAATTTACGCCACTCGCTCATATACAAATATAATCTATAGAAATATTATAAGGAGGTAATGTTTGATGGACCAAAAGAGTTTTTGAACAATTTGATTGTTTTTTTGTGTGTAATGTGAGAAAGCTTTTTTGAGTAAATTTCCACAAAAATTCTGTTAAAGCGTATCTCAGGAAAATTGCATTTAAAATAATTAGGATTAAGAGAAATAAAGCTGATGTTAAAAAATTTAAAGTTCAGGGTAAGGTAAGGTGTAACCAATTTGTAAAAGATATAGTATAAAATAAAAATAATTGGTATTTATGTGGGTTACAAAATTCAATTTTGGTAAAAGTATTAGAGAAAAAATTAAAAATGTTTAATGTACAGAAAAAAAGGAAAGGTATAAACAAATTTAATCAAAATCGTTATACATTCATAGCTATCATACTAGTCACTATATATTTTATACAGTCTAATTTTTAGCTGTCTCCAATAATCTAGAACTCTTTTTAAACTACAATAATATACATTTTTACTTTCCAATGATATTAAATGCGTAAATCTATAAATGAAAGTGAAAATTATTTTTTAATCAAACTTTATTTACATTAACATAGTCCTACATATACAATTTAGGCCCTACACTAAACTGTACAATTTTCTGACTTTTTCTAACTGAACTGGTCAAGAAGTTCAAAAAAGTCAACGTTTTTTGCCAATTCATTTTCAAGGGCTAAAACAGCCAAGAGGTTGAGTCAGTTTTGGCCAGATGAGTATCTCTGCCAAGTTCTTAGAGAATTGGCCAGCCTACTGAAGGCTCTCTCTGCAGTAGAAACTATTACCAGGATTGTGCAAAAAAGCTTGATTCCTGTGCACAAATTTACAAAATTAGATTCAAGCCTTTTCTCATATATGGAGTTTAAAAGTTTAAGTGGATCCTTTTTGTAAGTGAAACACCGTAGCATGAACACTCTTATTCATTGCATTATTTCTTCAAATACAACATCACTTAAGTCTTCAGGATACTTGGAGACAAAACACTTGCTTTTTATGTTCAGTTCAACACTAGTCAAGTAATTGAAAGTAAAAATTGGTGAAAAGAAATCACTTCAGAACTGGAAAACCTAGCCTTCAAAGCAGCCATGACAAAGTCCAGCACATAAAAATGAATCAAAACTCCACTGACTTCACAGGTTCACTCAACAAAATTGCATAAATATTCATTATTCAATGACAATTGAAAACAAGACAACGCAAATGAAAACTCTAAAAATAGCCCGGAAAGGGTCTGAGGAGAAGGGAGGAGTAGCCTGGAAGGCTAGTGGAAGGGGAAAGAGTGTTCTGACTCTTTCGGGGCACACTCCCACGCAGAACCTACTATGTGAAATTTTCATGTCTGTTTAGCCACATATTCTGTTTTCCATCCAGTACACCGCAAAGTACTTTAAATGTACTTCCATTTCATGGTTTCGTTTTATCGTCTGTTCAGTATTAATGTTTACAGTTAACAAATATTGTTCAAAGTCTAAGTCTAAGAAAAAAAAACATGTTTCTAAAATAAATGGTTTGAGAGGTCAGTAATTATTTATTATTATTATTATTTTTATTTGCAAAGTTTTTTTTAAAAAATACCCTATTAAAAAAACAGGCACGCACAATCACTAAGCCCCCGTGGGTCCGGAACCGTTACTTTTAGGTGCACTTGGACCACCCCCTTGTGGGGGCCATGATTGTTCCCTATATTTATAAAAGTTAGCTATGGGTTGCATTATTTTTATTCTTTTGTACAAATAAAAGATTAATTTAATTCCATTTAAAATTATGGAGAAATAGAAGCATCATACCTTCTCGACTGAATGAAGTGAAATGGTGTGCTCGATCAACAAATGAATCTATACTATTTTTCAGAGTTTTGATGCTTCTAACATTATCCAACAATCCCTGAAAAATTCAAGTATGTTGAATTTGGCCGTAAAATAAACATTACTAAGTTGAATATTTTATGTTTAAACTATATATTAATTTTGATCCCTTTAGCTACTTTAAACCCATTCCGAAGTTGAGAGCTAAATATTAACTTCAAACATTTATATCATCAGGAAGGAGCCTATTGAATGAAGAACTCTTAACTGAAATTGTAATTTTTAAAATTCTATTGCATGAAGATATGAAAATTTGCACTAATTTATAACTAAATAAACTAATATTATTATTTTATTTAAAACATTTTAGTTGCATTATACCCAGTAACAATATTAATGTCAACGAAATATTAGTGAACACTAGTATTTTTTTACAAGTGAATAGTACTTCATAATTTTTATATTTTAGTGATAGTTGGTTATGTTAGTCAAGAGCTTAGCTGTGAAATATCACTATATTACTATAATACAGTTTAAATTACTGTATACATGTTTTCGGTTTAGTTGTTATAATACAATGATCAAAGTTTTACTTAACATACCAAATAAAATAGATTGTTTATTATTGATTTTATAAAAAACACAAAGTTTTGAATCTTGTTTGTTATTAAATTACCATATTTTAAAGTATAGACCTTTTATAAGGTTTGCATAATTAGTAATGTCAACAACTATTTGCTTTATAACCTTAATTCTTAAACCAAATAGGTTATTTAGTAATCAGCTGAGTGCCATCATGCAACAGAAAATACTAGTGCTAATAATTTAAACACTTATTATTTGTAAAATTCACTTATTTTACTAGTGAATTCATGCAAATTTGTTTTCCTTAGTTGTTTGTTTATATTATGTTTTCGAAGAAATATATTAATACAAACAATGTTTATTTGATATAAATTAACTGAATACTGAAGAATTATCAAATTATGATCCTGTACTAAAAGAACACTTGATCAATAAAGAACTGCCTAGTCAGTCAAAGTCTTACAAGATATTAACAAGCTATTATTTGTCCCCTAAAACAGCGGTTCCCAAACTTTTTTTGTGGCGTCACTTAATATGAAATGGTATTTTCAAGTACCTCTAGTAACTCTAGTATAAAAATAATGACAAATATGACATTGGCAACATTGTAGTGTTTGAGAATATTTAAGAAAACAATAAAATTAAGTCTATTAAATAGGTACAATGTGAAATGTTGGAACTAATTTTACCAAAAACATGTTGAAGTTTTAACCTATTTCGTTTTGAAAAAATAACAAGTATTATTATAAGTTAGTGTTTTAATAACATTCTCTGAATAAATCTGTCACTTTTCAATTTCTTTTTAAATTATCATTAAGTTCAAATCAACACCAAACACTACTTTTCATTAGAAAATATTAGCGAATAAAATGTGACATTCTACTCCCAACACATCTCATTTTGAAAGCAAAAGTAAGCTTATTATTAAAACCAAAATAAATATTTGGTAGGCTATACAAGAATGAAAATAAATGTGATAAAGAACAACAACTGTATTTTGAAAACCATATATAAGAAAACGAACACAATATGTCTGGTTTTATTGAACTTAGTTTCAAACGAAAGTCATTTTCAACATTAACTAGTCTATTTCTGTATTTGTTTTTGAGGTAAAAAAAGAGAAAAAACCCAGCTTCACACAGGTAGGATGTTGAAACAGGCAGTAAAACTTAACTGCTCTTCACAGTAGTCTTTTCGTCTTTGACTCCAAAAGTCAATTAGGGTTGTTTGATTAAACACTTCCTTCAAATCTGAATCACAATTCAACTCCACCAGTGCTCTTACACAGCTGGTGAGAAATTCTCTGGTACAGTATTACCATTTTCTTTACATCACTAACATCCATAAATGTTTTTTAAAGTTTTCTGGAAAGTACTTGCTCAAATTTTTCTTCAAAACATTACAATGGTCACTGATATCACTAAGTACAGTCCTAATGAGTGAAAGCTCATTTTCTTCTACAAAGCTGCCGAGAGAAAAAAAGTGAAACCTTTCCTTTCTTTGCTTCATCATCCGCATAGCAGATTTTTTGTTTCAATGCTTTAATTTTATCACATACACAAAACGGGGTATTGCAAGGTCCTTGAAGACTCCTGTTGAGATCATTGAGTTTTGTGAAAATGTCAGCCAAACAAGCCAGCCGACAAAGCCAAAGTTCATTAGTAAAGCAATCTCGGAGCTCAAAATCAGAATCTGTTGAAAAAATCAAAATCTCGTGTCATAACTCAAAAACTCGAGTTAACATCTTTCCTCTTGATAGCCATCTAACGTCTGTGTGGAGCAGTAGTTGTTAATGAATACTGTCAATTTCTCCACATAAATTGTAAGTGATATGGTCTCCATTCCTTTGCAACGTGAGTCGATTTCTCGATGAAACCTGTCGGTACACTTGCACGCCAAAAGTACTTGCAGTTTCTCGGAATCAGCTTCGAGAAGTGTGTCATCAAGATGAGAAGTCTAAAGATCTATTTAAAGCACAGTAGAAATGAACTTGTGGAAAAAGCATTGACGTTTTCAAAAGACTTGTGCAGAGAGATGGATATTCCTTTATTCAAACAAAGACATGTGCAAAAGAAGAAATTAATGCCAGGAGAACAGGCAGCAGATGCAGACTTTGGGACAAGAACTTAAAAGGTCAATGCGGAGTGTACGGACAGGTTTCATCAAGAAACGACTCACGTTGCAAAGGAATGGAGACCATATCACTTCGGTTTTCGGTCTTAGATCCTGATATGTGATCAAAACGGCAGAATCTGAACTCCCGAGACTTGTAAAACATCTAGTTGAAAGTATAATGAGATTTCTCAAAAGGAGATGGTAAAAGTAATCCTACGTTTAAAAAGGTTTCTTCAGGCAGCCAACGTTTCTAAAGAAGAGCCTCTTGATCGTAGTTCTTTAAAACTGTTGCAGTTTACAGTGAAACATGAACTTTCAGACCCTCTCCCAAATCTCACGTTAGCGTTAAGGTTTTTTGACGTTATGTGTATCAGTAGCTTTTTGTGAAAGGAGTTTTTCAAAACTCAAACTGATAAAAAAACTACCTGAAATGAACAATGAGCCAAGCACGTCTATCTAACTTAGCTATTTTATCCATTGAAAACAGTATTGTTCAAGAAATAGATTTTGATGAGGCTATTTCGAAATTTGCTGAAACCAAAGTTAAAAAAAAAGAAGTTTTAAATTGAACAAAGACAAAGTGAAAGTTACCAGGTTGGTAGTACTGCAATTAGAGAACGAGTTGTAAGATTTTTTATGTTGTAGGCCTAAGTCCTTATTAAAAGGTTATGTTTGTTTGTTTTTGTTTAGTCTTTGATCTTTTCTTTATAGGATTAGTCTAATAGTGTTTAAAAAAAATGTAATAAAATAAAAATTCAATGTGATCAAATTATGGTAACTTCAAAAATGTCAATATTGTTTGATTGTATTATGTTAGTCGACAGAGTTTGATTTGATGAGTTTAGCTAATAAGTTTCCCAAAAATTTAAGACTTTCATTTAAGAGGGCTTACAAGTTTCTTTTTAGAATTAAATCATGTTTACTACACCATTAAAAATCAAATCAAAATGTTTACTCGCAAATTAATTTGTTTTCAGTATATAAAAATAATATTCCCTTTTTATCCAATTATCTTGTTTAAACTGCAACAGTGCACTAGAACTGAATAGCCAGTTAATTTTTAGTTTATTTAAAAATTAAAATCAAACAACCTGAAATAGACAATTTATTTATGAATGAATTATAACACCCTAACACTGTGTCTAAATTAAGGGTCTGCTAAAGTGGCAGCCATCTTGGATTTTTATCCCATAAAAGCAATGTTAAATTTCAAACCATTTATTTTGTTTATTTTTTATCATAAAATTGTTTGCAAGGTCTCATTTTAAGCACAGTCACAATCCGTGCTGCAATTTAGTTTTTTTTTAAATGCTTTTGATTTTTAATGTAATTGACATTTTGTAAGTACAAAGTTTGAATTTTTTTTCCTAACAATAAAAAATTAATAATGAAAAATAATTTGCAAGCCGGATCCGAAATTTTATAAAGAATATTTTTTTTTTTTCAACACTCAATTACAAAAGATAGACTTATAAAATGGTTTGAAATGAGGCGATGTCAAAGCGTTCAGCTGCAAGAAATTGCACTGTTTAGATAGGGATATAGTGAGAAGCGCTTTCGTTTCTGGTTGCTTTCTCGTTTACTGGAGCAGACCCTTAACAGTGACAAGTCCTTAATTTTCAATTGTTAACGCAGGAGAAATTTGGATTATATTTTTAATGGAAAATACTATACATAAAATTCATTTCTGAAGGGTGACAAGGTAATATCCCGCACCAAGACCTTGGTACGCCACTGATGATGTATTGAGTAATTGGTTTATGTTGGAGCTGGTTTTTAACAAGATTTTATAACCAACCATGTTTTCTGAAGGCATTATTATTATTATGCTAATGCATTATTAAATTTGGAGTTGTGTTGTGATGTTTCAAATGTATTGTCTTTTTTGGTGTTTGATTTACAGTTATTTCTCTTTTGTTTCGTTTTTTTGAGTTTTATATTTATTATTTTTTGTTTTGCTGAGCTTTGTCGTTTACTATGGTGTACCAATCTTACTAAAAGATAATTAAGGGAACGGAAGCAATACTGGGCCACATAGATTGGTCATGTTCAAAACTTACCTTAAAAATTTAAATATCACCAAACGTAGGAATGTTTCAGCTGATTACTCACAATTCACAAGATACCTAGAGGTTAACTCAATAAACCATAGAACTAGATATAAATTTTGGCTTTATTAACCAAAATAAAAAAAAGTTTATATGCCCTTAATAAAAGATAACATTATTTATATGCCCTTAGTACAAGAAAAACTTCAGATTTAAAAGAATACATATATATTTAATTAAGTTGAATTTAAAAGCCCTCCCCAAAAATAAAAATCAAAAAACCCTCCCTTTTAATAATGATTACAGATATTATACAAAAGATTAAACAAGATTACAAAATTTTAACATGAAATACCATGGATTTGTTTAATGATAAAAATATATATATGTCGTTGGCCAACTGTAAAGCTAAATATAAATAAATAAATAATAAAAAAAAATTAATTATGAGACGTCTCTCTATATAAAAAAAGTATATGAATTTCTAATATATACAGCCCTTAGGGCTAAGGTCCGAAATATGCTATAGCTGCACCTCCCAATATTATTAAATACAAAACATGTCCTATATACTATTCATTTACAAAAAAAACACAATTACAAATACAGCCTATTCAAAATTCATTTAAAAAAAGGTCCACTGCAGATTATTGGTAGTTACAAAATATTTTAGTTTGTAGTTAAAGCACTGTAGTTACAAAATATTTTAGTTTATAGTTAAAGCACTGTAGTTACAAAATATTTTAGTTCATAGTTATGCTTCTTGTGGAAAGGTTGGCTTTTTCAGCAAGGTGTAAGCTGTTGCCGGACTTATGGCATGTTACCAGAAATTATGTCCTGAACTTGGACCAGTGTAAAACTGCATCAAACAAAATAACAATCCTTTTTAGAATGTTTGTAGGCAATTAAACAAGCATAGTACAGTGTAACACTTATGTCCATGTCACAAAGAAATTAATAAAATAAGATAT
>JAGFPH010012601.1:8106-21159 GCA_018207615.1 Philaenus spumarius | reverse complement strand
AAAAAAAAAAAAAAAAAAAAAAAAAAAAAAAAAAAAAAGATGGCGGAAACAAAATGGCGGCGAGGCGGAATTCCCACCCCTCACCCATCACCACACTCACCCCCAGGGTCACGTGACCAAATGCAGCTCTCTGATTGGTTAAAACGTAGTCCCATAAGAGCCCATGTTACGACTAAAGGGGCGCGATGACTACTTATAAAGATTGGTAGCGGGTTTTCAGATTGAGGAATATTTAAATAGTTTCCAATCCGACTGCGATATTTAAATTTATTATTGGTATTTGGGACAATCGTAATTTTCTTTAAACGGTTAGTTCCCAAAAGCGTTCGTCTAAATACATTTTTCTGAAGGTCGGTGTTTAATTCTTGTAACTTAACTTAAAAAATTTTTTTAGGAAAATATATAAAAAAGTGGTTGGCTGAAAAGTTACTCCTTATTTATAAATGTTAATTACTGTAAACGTTCATGCAATTTTTGGCTTATTTTATCAGCTTACAAAAGTGGAATACTATGAATCGAAGAAGGCTGTTCGAAATTCCCCAGCTGTGAAGTTTCTTAACACAATCTGTTGTTCAAGTACAAAGGTGGTGGCAAACATCAGAGGAAACACTTTGAACCGAAGACAGTCAAACATCATGGCCAACAAAATGCTGGTTGAAAATAGTAATGAGAGCGATAACATCAGATCAACATTAAAATATTGAAGAAAATGTGGGTATTGTGCAGACTACGTTCGAACAGAAGCCAGGGAGCAAGAGAAAGTTTACTAACAACATACAGTGCAAACGTTTTAAAGAAAACTTCTCAGCTGACTTTGGAAATCAAATTATTTGCAACTTCTTGGTGACGGCTGCGCCCATTGTCCAATATTAATAAGTGCAACTTGCTTTTAATATACTTATAGTACTATACACAAGGGTTAATCCAAGTGAAACACAGGAGCATGTTAAAAAGAAATTACTTTAAATCTCTTGAGGCTATTAATGTTAAAACGTTTTAGATTTTTTAAACGTTTTCCAATGGCAATACAGGCCCGCCTAAGTGCATCTGATGATTTCCATTCTAACCATATAAGTTACGGTCAAGTAAATCTCTTTTTTGTTTTCAATCTTTCCACCATTCCTAAAAATGTCTGAAACTTTCATCTATACATATAAATAAAATTGAAGTGTCTGTGATTTCAAAATATAAGTTTTTTTCTAAGCTCGTAATATGGTTATTCACACATTACATTTGTTGTCTGTCTGTTTGTTTGTCCGGGCTAATCTCCGGAATGGCTGAACCGATATTGACGAAACCTTTATTACCACGTAGAGGACTTTTAATAGATTATTTCAGGCTACTTTTTATTTAAAAAATATTTAAAATCCTGTTAAAAATTTGAAAAATTGTAAAAACGGAGGACAAAATTAGGGATTTTGTTCACAAATATTGGGGATATTGCGTGTCTATTTCGATCTATGTCTTACATTATGTACAGGTCACAGCTAGCCCACCCCCACCAAACTTAGATCCAAGTGCCTCTGTCCTAATCAGTCATCATTTCCGTAAAAATTAATATAAAGTAAAGTTAAAGTTATGAACAAATTAGGGATTTTGCTGTTTACATTGGCATCACCATATGTCACCGCAGGGGTTGGCGAGCGAAGCGAACTTTAGCAGATCCCATTCTAGTTCTAAAATAATACTTTAATAATAGCTTATACAATTTTATGAAATATTTAAGAAGTACGAATCACGCTCTCTTCTTTAAATGCAAGTATACGTTGCTTTCATTTTTATTCTAAACAGGATACCTTATTAGTGACATGCAGTTCCTTTATTCTAGATTTAAATAATTACTCAATGCAAAACCACTAATTAAAGTTGAACCGTGTTCAATAGTAAAGCGTATTGACATATATTATTGTCTAAACATTGTTAAACAATATTATTGATCCTGAGCGACCCTTAATAGTTTGTCAACTCAAACAAGGATTCTCTGTGAGTTTCTACATTCAGTTTACACATGCACCTACAACAGCAATTACTTCCAAGTATACTTGCAGTAAACAACGTTTGTACCAATGTACATAACCTCCTTACTAATTAAACAAGGTAAGAAGCCATTTTGATTTTAAAACTATCCAAGAAAATTATTCGCTCACATGATTTATTGGCAGGATTTTAAACGAAAGAGACAAACTTCATAGTTTATTTATGTAAACATCGCTATGATATTCAAATACAGCGGTAGTTTACACTGCAATAAAAACTTCGATTGCATCAGTAAAATCTGCGACATTAATTTTTTAAAGTGTTTAAATTCACTCGATATATTATTTTCCTATGATGTGCACTATTGATGTATTGTATTAACACGTTCACTGCTAAGCAAATTTCGTATTTTCTATGCTAGGAGCTGACCTTTTATTATATATATAGCCTAAATGAGTAGAAATTACTTAATTTTTTTTTTATTTTTTAACCTTTCTACGTAATAATCACTAATATTTTAAAGCGGACGCACATGTGCTTAAAATTAGCGTCCGAAGCACGCAATGCTCTGTGTATTGAAAATACTCCCAATAAGGGGGTTGGCATGAGAAGCACGCAATGCATTGCGTATTTAAAATACTCCCAATATGGGGGTTGGCGTGCGAAACACGCAATGAATTGTGTATTTAAAATACTCCCGATACGGGGGTTGGCGTGCAATGCACTCTGCGTCGGCCGCTTCTTATAGTGTTCAGTGTCAACTCACATGTGAGTCCTTAGCAGTGAACGTATTAAGGAGCTTAAATCACGGAGGGAAACTGATACAGTCAAAACACGTTGTACAGCCTTACTACTATGACGGCCCTAACCACTTTTTGTATTTTCAGATTCCACCACGTCAAACGTTGAACAATGTGGTTGGTTGGACTTCAGAGAGCCAAGGCAAATTGTAAGTATACCGTATTCACGATTTGTACATCCTATTACTTTAAATGTGCAATTCTTGTATCTATCTTTGTATTTATCTTTGTATCTGTCGCGGATCTCGAAAACGGCTCTAACGAATTCAAAGAAATTTTGTATTTAGGTGTAGTTTTGATTTTTAAGTACACCCATATAGTTGTATTTTGTGTAAAAACGCAATTTTTTGAGAAAATCTAATTTAAAGGTTGAAAAATTTTAACATAAGGTCTTATGGGTTGCAATGTTGGTTACAAAATAACAACGAAATAGTAAATAAGGCTATCAAAACAGCTGTTTATAAACAAGCCAATTTATACTGTTTTATCAGCTGTTAATTGGATAGTTTTTAATTACTGTTAAAAAATAAGCTAATTTATACTGTTTTAGCACGTTGGAATTAGAATAGATTGGGCCTGATTTAACAATTTATTTTGTCAAAAAAAAGATAAACTTGGCAAAGATGGATAAATTCTAATAGTCAATTTTATAATATAGGCCTGGCTCATTTCTGAAACATAGTATTGAGGTTATGTTAATCCTGCAATAATTTTTACTATATTTAGGCCTGGTTTTAAAACTTTAGTTGACAGACGATAGTAGAATAAGGACTAAAATCATAAAGAAAGCCTCTCTCGTTTCTAAAGCATGTATTTGAGGTTATAATTAATCTTGTAATTATTGTCAATATATTTAAGCCTGGTTTCATAATTTTACAAACGAGCCAAAGATTAACGAGATTATTTAGCGAATTTTCCAACTGCGAGCGATGCGTCCAGGTGCAGAGCCCCTAGTTATTTTTAAAGAGAGTAGTAAAATAACAGATTGTATAACAAATAATTTATTTTAACCAGAATCAAACTAATATGTGTTGCACAAATTTCATTCTTGACGTTTACGTAACATATTGTTACCTGTTATGTGTTATATTTCGACCTTTATATTATTTTACAAGAGAAATTTAATATTTTTTATAAATGGTTCGAAAAAGGGGGTTAATAACACATTTTCAGTAAGCAGCAGTTTTGATTTATTTTGTATTGTTTGTTGGGAGTGGGTTGAGGGATTTAGGTGAGCGCAAATGTCAGTTTCTGGGATTATTGAAAGCAGGTTACAAAAATGTGTTTCATCGATTAACCTTTCAGTCTTACACAAATTGTATATACAACTTTTCAGAAACTGTTGATGTGATATATATTGTTTTCATTTTCATGCAATTGTCAGAACTTTTTGGTTGAACATTATATGACCAATAATTTGACTAGTAAATTTGTCAAATCATTATAAGGCTTTAACAAGATCGGAAAGAAAATGAGTGAATACTAAGTAAACATACATATAATAGCAGTGTCTTAAATTTTAAAAAAAAGTGTTGTTTGTCTAAACCTGGGGTTCTCAACCTTTCATTCTCTGTGCTCCTCCCCCCCTCCCATATCACCACCATATGTGGTTAATACAAGTAGTACAATTTGAATTTGAAACTGAAGCTGGTTGGGATAGCTGAAGCTGGTTATTAAATGAAAATATAGATAATCTCATCCACAAAATGTTATATTACTACACATAACTTTATTTCGAACATATTATTATCAGCACATATGCAACCAAAGAACTACTGTATGTATAGAAATTTATTTTATGGAATCTACTATAGGTTGGCATGTAATACCAGTAATTTTAACAACACTAATGAGAGGACTGGTACTGTTTGTTCTTGACAATATTTGAATATTGTACCAATACGCCTCCCTTGAAATTCTTCTACGCCCCCCGGGTTGAGAACCTCTGGTCTAAACTATAAAGTTAAATATACCATTATTTTTTCTAATCCATATTTAATGGAGATTTCTCCCACATCTTAATTAATTTAAAAAGTTCCCTTTGCGTCCGTTTCTATGTTATACAACTTTTATTAACAATGCTACCCCAAAGCGTTTTAAGTAAACGTCGTAAACAATTCTATTTCAACACGAAAGCTTTTTATATCATTCTTTCATAAAATGGATGCAGAGATACCACTAAAAACATATTTCCACTATTATTTCATAAGGCGGCAACGTATTGCAATCGAAAAACTGACATTTACCTTTCTAACAATAAAAAGATAATAAAAGTTTGCTGCCTGCTCAAACAGTTTGAAAATTACTATTTGACTGGACTAAATCTACAACACCTTTACTAGAATAATTGCTCTTCATTTGATTGTTGTGTATACTATGTTATTACTAAGAGCAATTTGTAGGTTTGTTTATAAGAACTAACTCAAAAACTACTTATGCGATTGAAATGAAACATTTAATGAAAGTTAAGCACTAACTATGAGTTATAGTTTGGTACTGTAGCCCGTGCATCACTGAGGATGGCGACATTTATTTAGTAAACGTATTTATTGTGAGATTTTGTGTTCAGGTTTTATTTTATCTACTATCTATGGTGTACATAGGCTCATATTCCTACGTTAATATTTTAAAATATAAACGATTTTCAACTGTGAACAATTCATTTCACCCATTAAAAGTCAGATTTTATTTTAATTGTTTCTCTTTTCGTTATTATCGTTGAAAATGTTTGTATTACACACTAAATCGTTTTGTTTGATTCATATTCGTAATTTAGTCTACAAAAATAAAAAAATTTCAAAAAATCCCAACTGGGGATCATCACAGTTAAAAGGGAAAACACAAAAAGCAAATCTAATTCAACTGAAAAGTTTAATTTATGTTTTCAAAACTGTTAAGAGTGTAAAATAAATATCAATGATAATTAAATTATGAATATATCAAATAAATGAAAAAGAAGCTATAAAGAACACCGTTAGAGTATGAAAAGCAACTATTTTTTCTTATACTGTACCTGTTAGTGAAGCAGGGTACATGAAAGCCAACATTGTATTTTGCACTTTGTTTCCTTGCATTCTTCTTACAAACTGCACATTTTCTTTGTTTCCCTTTAACCATCCTCTCGATATTGTGACCAACTGGGTCTAGTCGTACAGCTTCTTCCACTCACTTTGTAGATTGCTTCGGAAGCGATGGTCTGCCAGCATTCTGGGGGTCAGAGATAGACGATTTTGCCAGATAGGTTCTAGCAATACTTCGCCTGAAGTCAAGAAGGGTGACTTTTGTATGTGCCATACAAAACTAAATGTATGCATTTACCAAAGCTGTGTCAACTAAAAATATGAAAATACCTATATTAAACCAATCAACATCTAAAGCATTTTCATCAATTTCTTCTGAATCCGATAATTGATCAACTTTGTCGGGAGGTAACTGTACAATGTCTATGTGTTGCCATCTTCAACTGAATCCATAAATTCCTGGTCATTTAAAAGTCTTCTACTTCGTCAAGTCTTAAAAATGCATGGTGAGCCATATCTGAAAATAAAACACACTGTAGAACTCCATGTTCAATGTAAGTAAACAATGGTGTAGATGTGTCGTGATCCCCAAATGGGTATCGGAGTTTACTCGGCTACGGATCCTAACCTAAACGAATGAACCGTTCAACCGTTGCTTAGACTATAAACTGTAAGGTATTTGCATTTAAAGTGCTAACTCAAGTTATTAAAACCATAGTAGGTCTGTAAAGTGTACTATGAAATATAAAAACACACTTACCTGGAGTTAAATAATTATTATAAAAACATAAACATGTCACTACCACGGTTACTGTGCATCATACAGCTCTCAACAGAACGAAGAGCCGGCCAAACACATTCAGTTGGAGCAGGGAGTAAAGAGCTGCCAAATTAAAAATTTTAGAACGAAATATCCCCAATTGGGTATCATGAAAATGAATGGGTTAATTTGTAAAATACTGTGGGTCAATGTAGTCGACTCTACTCAATATTAAACATTTAGTTTGGATGAAGGTTTAAATGAGCATTTAATGTTAATGAACCCTCGTTAGTAGATCCCATAACTTTATATGTTTATTTTTGTTAATTTAACTTACAAAGCACTTTCACAACTCAATAAATTTATGGAAAGCTAGGGAAGAGTTGCTTGTTTAAAAATAATCCATGCCTGGTACAACAGATATTATTTTATAAAATTATATATTTAAAATTACTTTCAACCAATTCCAGGTACGTTTTTTATAAATTTAAGCTCAAACCTTAGAATGGAATTTATTCGTTAGTAAATCATATTTCTTGGATACACAGCTTTTACAATCAACCTAAACCCAGCAATCAAGATGTATTTGATCATAATCTAAATATAATCAAAACAGGCGGAACAGTATGCAGTAATTAATATACAATACTTTCATGCGTGCTCATAATGAGGAAGTATTATGTCAATTTCACAAACATTATTTCATTCTAAATTGCGTGATGTACATTTTCGCATGTACTTGATGAATTGCACGACCGAGGATGAGCTATTAACCCTAGCATACGGAACCCCGGAATCTTTAATGACTTATCTTTAATTTTAGGAGTTTACGTGATCCCCTTGTGGCCTTGAGGTGCTTGCATGCTTGGGTAATAATACAGTACTCCTGGTGTGCTTGCGATGATCTGTCATTCGGTTGCTCGGCACACTCGATTTCTTATTAAAAATCTTGTTGATTCATTTCACACTGTAAACAAATATTAAAATAATCATAATATAAATAAATACAGTGAATTTTAGTTATCTATTTGGTATACTAATTTTCGAGTAAGTAAGTAATTCTGGCATAAATTATAATAAACACAAATATAATTTATTTTGAAAACAATGTGCATACCCTTGATACCTTCTTCCTGTACTCTCATTCCGTAAACTCATTTATGAAAGCATATAACAATTTAGAAAAAAGCGATAACGCAAAAAATCAGTTCTTAGTCTGTATAGTAAATTACTCTGCTAAATTGACTTTTTTTAAACTTCCTTGTAACATACAGTTTAAACATCTATACATATAAATAGAATTGAAGTGTCTGTGATTTCAAAATATAGGTTTTCTTCTAAGCTCGTATGGGTATCCACACATTAACAAAACATAAACACATATTTATAAATTTTTTATCTGTCTGTCTGATTGGACTGGCTAATCTACGGAATGGCCGAACCGATTTTGACGAAACTTTCATTAACATGTAGAGGACTTATCAGAGAATATGTTAGGCTACTTTTATTCCGAAAATATTTAAAATTCATGTTAAAAAAATTGAAATAATATAAAAATTATGGACAAAATTAGGGATTTTGTAGACAAATTAATTAATGTATGGGATATTTCGTGTCTATTTCAATCTATGTCTTACATTAGGTACAGGTCACAGTTACCCCCACCATACAACTTAGATCCAAGAGCCTCTGTCCTAATCAATCATAATTTCCGTAAACATTCCAATTAAAATATTTAAAATATATATAAAAATAATGAACAAAATTATGGATTTTGTGGTTTGCGATGGCGTCACCATATATGTCATCGCAAGGGTTGGCGAACGAAACCAAAAGGGGCATAGCTCCCAGTAAATAATAAATGACTTCGTAGAAATGTATCAAACTTTAATGTCTAAAAGGAATTTCATTTTATTTCATAACGCAAATATTATTTAAATGTGTTAAAATAATTATAGACAGCCTACAGCTTTTCCTGTATTAAGAACTGTGTACCACACAATAAATTACAAAGTAACTTAAATGTTTAATCTGCAATTTTTTAAATTACAGTAATAATGGTTTAAGTTTTGCATTATATTTTGTTGTGGATGTGATTTTTATAAAGCTCTTCTTAGTTATTAAAATCATGTGCTTAGTTTAACAATTTTACCATGGGCTATTAAAAGTGCAATTTACTGTTTCCGTTGCAAGAAAAGTATTTATTGAACTATACAAATCCATTAAAATGATGTATTATTGCTCCAACACTCTCATTTATTTAACCATTCTCTGCTCTGTCCTCTCTTTCTTCCTCTTATTCAATCTTTCACTATTTCAATCTTATATTCCTATAATATGAATTTTATAACGATTAAACTGATATTTCAATGTCTTCTTACTTTCAAAGTAACAATACATTATTATTGTTTTTATAAATACCGTACATTGAGTCAGAAGCCTTACTTGAACCAATGAAAAATACGTTTTCGATTAGCTTAGATTCCTTCCAATTTAACTGCGGAAAATGCAAAGTAGGTTTAATTTATCTTTTGAATTTGTTTGTAACAGAGTGAGAAATATCAATAGCATTATGAAATTCTTAACTGTTACTTCTAAAAATAGATAATTGTGTTGTTAATCACGACAGTGAAATGAACAAATCAACCTTTTTTAAGAAGTTAGAAAAATAAATTGCCTTTTTAAAGACGACGTAATTGATATAATACGTATATTAGTCGTTTTAATTTGAAAGCATTTGATATATTTATGAAATTTAAATTGTACCCCTAGGTGATTTTTAATATAGTTTTCTGTAGTTTTAAATTTTGTATATGATCAGCCATTTATCCAATGTGCCGTCATATGAAATCACAACATTTTTTTAGCGTTTTTAGATTCTAAATCAAAAATTTAACAGTTAAATAAACAAAAGTACATATGTGTTGCAATTTGTGACTTTAAATAAATTTCAACTTAAACAGGTGGCACATGTATTAAACGAACATACACAATTTGCAATGGACACGACTACAGACTGCATAATGTTATTGGTAACAGAATCGCCCACTCAGTTAACACGACGTTCGACTTAGTTAAGTTTATCCATTTACCGAGAGTAATGTAATGACTAGGTTTCATGTAGCACTTGGCTCAATATATAATTTACGTCTTACTTTATATACCTATGTAATGACGTGTTCAAGAAGGTAATCATGAACAAGAAAAATTAGCAGAACATTAACATGATTTCAATATTAGTGTAGAAGGGGTTTTGAATTATAGCCTACATTTTGTCTATTAAAAAATGTATAAATGTAATGTCGTACTTCAAAATTCTTTATCTTTTTTTTATAAATAAAACAATATTTATGAAAAATACTACCAAAATGATAGGAAGAACTAAACGATGAATAACAATAATTATAAAATTTACAGAGGCGATACTAATTTATATTTAACAAAATTAGTATTTTGTAAATTATTTATTTGATAAATAACTTTAAATAATTCTTAACGTTACCTAAAACATCTCCAACACCTCACCCCCATACGTTATTTTCCTATTTTAGCACCACTAATTTTCTTTTTCAATTCTACATGACAATCCAACACTTTTTATTGGTGGTTTTATTAACTCACTAATTTTAAGAGTTTTAAGTTTCGATATCTCAACGAGAGATGCGTTTTCTGGTGTTTATTTTCATTGTTGAATCGAGTTAAATGTTGAAATTCTAAAGTAAAATACATAGTTTGTGTAACGCAGGCGCACTATATAAACTCATTAAAATTTTGAAAAACAGACTTATACAGTTTAAAAATAGTAAGACAGATCAACCATTGAAACTGTTTGGTCAAATTAATAGTTTACGAAATTCGAATGGGGCTGAAAATGAAATAATCAGACTGTTTATATACTGTGTTTAAATATTTTAACTGGAAATTCTGTCTGGAATGTATTTTTCAATTTTGTATCTTCTAAAGTGGAAGAAATTTAACAATTGTAAAACTGGAAATCTTTGAAAATTATCTGCATGCTTTACATTAATGAAATATACAATTTCAAATACACACTATTAAATTTTCGCGCCTTAAAAAATGGAATCATTATGGGACGACTCCTTTTATGATTTTCTGTTACTGTTATATTTCTCATGTTAAAAGAATCAACTAAAAATTATGTATTAGGTATTCAATTCCGAAATACTCTATTAATTAAAACTCCAACAAATATATTACAATTTTGGAAGACTAAAATTTGTAACGTTTTTGTCTCTAATTGTTTTCTTTTCTTTTTTTTTGTTATCATTTGAAAGGGCTCTTTTGAAAAATATTAAACATGACTTTGTAAAGAGTTTTTCATATTGTAGATTTCTATATACTCTAAAAAAAATACCCTCGCTTTGTTTCCAGAAGAACTGGCGCTTATAAAAAACAAGTTGCTTACGTATATGTCAGGAAAAAGAAAAAAAATTGAATCCAGACTTTAAACAAAACATCAGAAAAGTTGCATTTTCTGTCCATTTCCCTCCCCTCACATAGGTGGTGTATTTAGTATGGTGAGTGTATTGGCTAACCTACAGGGACAGTGAACTTCCCACACCAACTGTACTACTGTACTAGACTGATGGCCCGCGCTCTGGTGGTTTAGGGTCGTGCTCTGGACAGCTTTCAACTAACTTCTCAGCATTTTAACGAAAATCTTAAATATACGGTGTGTTTTGACGCTCGTCATGATCTCTACTTTCAGAATCCGTTTGGAAAATTTTAATCGGATGTAACAACTAATTTATTTATTTAACAATTAATGTATATGCATTTTTCCAAATAAAACTCTAAATTTTTGAAACAGTTACTATGGCAAGATCGATAAATCCGACAAGACCCACCTACATGGGTCAATCTACATACCATTAACTAACATTTTACACAATTCCAAAGCTTTAACTTTAAAAAATTTGAAATTAAATATTTTGCAAACACATGCAATTGTCCGTGGTTTTCCCGATTTTCCTCCGTCAAAATGCACTAAAATCTTACAAAGTCTCATTTGAACACTTTCCGTGCTGATCGCGGTTAAATCCATCTCTTTCAGTGCTACCGGCTTCTTATGAACGACTAGCAAGATGGCGCCCAATTTTAACGATCGTAAGGTGCCTGGAGTCGTAGAAGTCCTACCAATAATTTGAGAAAAACAAATTGGTCTAGATAACGACTGAACTTCCTCTTTTCCAATGTAAAGTGAATGGGACAGGAGCGGTTAAAACCGCTCCCAGTCACAGGGAAGAACACGACTAGCGGGTTTAACCTCGCTCAACATTGAAAGTGTTGGGATTTACTACATAATGATTAACAAAATATAAGCGAAACCCCCAAAGTCCTGTTTGTCACACGGTTTTAGATGTTTCAATAATCCCACAATATAAAATCATTGTTTCCGAAGGTTGAATTTTATCATAGCGCGTTCGGTTAGCTGTTAAATTTGTTTGCAAAAACTGAACTTTTTTATTCTAATGTCTGGTTTACTAGCAGAAAGGTAACTTACTCTTGGCTTAAATTCACAATTTTCAGGTTTATGTTTTAAATGTAATGTTTAAGTTCTTTTGGGAAGGGTTTAGAATTTTAATTGCTCCGTATTTCTGCCTAAAACTAATTTTTCAGTACATGCAGAAAATTTGAAAGAAATAAAACGCATATATTTTACTTGCTTTAATACTTAGCATTCCAAAATATAATCTTTGCAGTTAAATGATTTTGAACGCGCTTCTATTATATTTACAATACAACACTCCAGCGAAATGAGCGTAATGCAGTGATACATTACATCAACAATATAACATTACAATCCGAGCATGGGAATAATAAACAGCTGAGTAACATCCCAGGGTAATATTATAGATAACCACTTCACAAGAAGTGTAGGCTGTACTAGTTGCAATATTAAAATCACGCCTGTCTAACAACTCACTAAACCATAAACCTAACCTAATCTAAGTGTTAAAGTCACGTTTTGTGAAGGACGAATCCTATGCACGTAGTCTACATATTTTTATCAATGTTTTGACGTCAACACCTTCCTTTCTCTATTGAATAGCAATCATTTCTTAAACAGGATATTTAGGCTGCCATGGTTTTAGGGCGTTTGGGAATTTAAGATGCTACTGTTTTCAAATAAAAGTATAATTATAATAACAACATGAGAAAGTTTCTATATTGGTAATGGCGACATTAATGAATTGGCATTATGTTTGAAAGCTTAATTATTCTAAAAGTATAATGATTTTTTAAGGAAATAAAATGCAGTTTTCTATCTAACTGGGAGCGTAAGATAAAAGAATTGGTGAATATTAAATAGTGAGTGATTGTGTCAATTTTTGCTGCCAGACAAATAAATGCTTAAAGACATACTAAGTGTAGTTCTTGGTTGAGTACTGTTTATTTGAATTTTGTTTCATAATTTAAAAGACAAAAGTCTAATAAAAAGGTTTTGAAATTTTGCATTAATTTAAAAGCTGGA
>JAGFPH010012600.1:18136-29485 GCA_018207615.1 Philaenus spumarius | reverse complement strand
AAAGGACATACAAAAAATGACCGTAGGATACCGTGGGAAGTGTTGGTACATGGGTTGAGATCACTATCACGACGTTTTAACACCGTTTGTTTTCATTATTTCTAATATTGGAATATGATATGGAACTTAAGTTAACTTATGATACATTGTTAAGTTTGAGTTATTTAAGTATGAAAATATTTAATTGCATGTTGTCCCTCTATAACGCGATATTTTTAGCTATCTTACGCATTATTAACCTAAATAAAACACAATGCCTCTAAAAGAAAATCTTTAGCAGTTAAAGCTCAAGAAAAGAAATAAAAACGAGAACTTGAAATCCCGGAATCGCGGGAATTGTAAATAATGTTTCACTGGCTAAACCTTGTGCTTACTTCCTTATTGGCACACTATTTTTAACCTAAGCTCAAAACCACATTTTGTTATTTCAACGAGCGAGGTCTACTGTTCACAGAACTACTAGTAAACTATGTTTTATGTGAAGGTATGGAAGTGCGATTGTGCGAAAGTGTATAGATTTAAGAATATGATACAAGTCAAGGTTCACTTTATGTATGTTGTTGACTTAAGTTTTTATCTAGTGTATACAACAGTTGTGTTGATATTTTGTATCTGTATTGCTTCTGGAGGGGTGGACTTTAAATACAAAAAGTATTGCGTACTCGCGATGATCGCCTGCAATGCATTTTTGAAACACAACGGACTTATGATACCCTGCATGCCACTAATGCTATTACATTTGTAAAAATTATCATCTCAATGGCATAGGTTGTTTTGTAGTTCATACTGTGCAAATAAAAGTTACCCTTTAAATTTTTAACATGGAAATACATCGCATCATGAGTCATATTGAATTGAATCTCCTCAGTGTATTCACCGATAATACAAAATGGACGAGGGACAGAAATTGGAAATTCAATAGCGACGAAACAATACAAAACTTTCCGTGGTTTCAAACTTGCATAAAAGGGGATTGTAATATGAAATTGATATTACCTGTTGAAACTTTGACAAAGGCTTGAGAAATGCGAAAGAAATGGTATTATTTCGTTTCTTTTCGAACGCATTTTTCCGTATCTGTTGCAGCAAGAGTTATATTTAATGTTTAATATTCGTTTCTTTGTTTACTTGTCATATCCGTGATTAGAGAATAAAATGAAAGTATTTTATTGAAATTTATATCAAGGGAATTAGGAAACAATGGTGTTTAAAGGACATACGTGTTGAGTTGCATCACTATTCGACGGGAGGGAGAGATAGATAAGGGAGATGGGTTTTAAACAAGGCAGAGGTAAATAAAGAGGAAGGAGCGAGAGAGAAATATGTAGAGAAAGGGCGATGGTGGGGGAGAGAAAGGGGGACAGATGGATGGAGAGAAAGAGAGAGTGAGGGAGATGGATTTGAAGAGATAGTGAAAGAGATGTATAGAAAGAAAGACAGAGATGGAGACAAAAAGAGAGTATTTGAGATATGGATGGACATAAAGAGAAAGAAGGCGATATTGAGAGATGTGTAGAGTAAGAAGAGAGATGGAGAGAAAAAGAGGGAGAGAGTGATGGAGAGAAAGAGAGAGAGAGAGAGAGGGAGATGAAAGAAGGGAGGGGAGGGGGAGAGAGAGAGAGAGATGAAAGAAGGGAGGGGAGGGTGAGAGAGAGAGAATTGAAGAAAAATTTCTCAAAAGAGGGGACAGATAAGAAGTAGATTGGGGGTTGAAAAGTGATAGACAGAGAGATTGACAGAAAGTAAGACAGATTGAAATTCTATAATCTATAAGTACTTTAAATATTTTGAAAGCAGTCCGTTGTTGTACACGGGCTTCGTCAGGCTAACCACTTACAAACACTGAACACAATTTGAGCATAACTCTTCATAAATATGTAAGACCTATCCTGCGGGAGATAGAAGAACTGGATAGGAGTAGGGATGGTCAGTTAGAATCTAATAATTGGGGTTCAAATCTGACCATTATGTTTTTCTTTAGTTTGGCAATTGTGCCTTGGATAGGATTTCAATTAAAATTTAATTTATCGTTCAGCACGATGCTTTGGTTGATCTTATGTTCTGTTATTCTGAAATTCATCTTAAGGCTCGGTTCTCCACATTCAAAACTACGATATTGGGAACCAATTTCAATGTTTAATAACCAAAACATACCTTCACTATTAAGCATATTTTTGTGCTGTTTTTGTTAAAAAACGAAAGCTGTATTTTTTTTCTTAAAGTAAAATAGACTGTGGGTGTTGATTGCTAAGGATTTTTGCAATATCCCTTTTTGCAACTGAGTAAAAAATTTATAAAGTTTACTATTTTTTACTATTTATATCATACGTTTATGAAAACAATAAAACGGTTTCTGAAAATGTATTCGGCAATCAACATCCGCATATGACAGTACTTCAAAATGAAACCAAATTTTTAAATTTATTCCACGAATTAACGCAAAAAATGACTTATTCTGTAGCATTGCTCTTATGGGAATAAGATTCAATATGGCGGGCAGGGAAGCGCACCCTTAAATATTCACTTTAGTAAATTTTCTGGTTTTGTGGTAATATCTGGAAAATTTGGTTGATGTCTGTGTAGGTACGATCTCTGTTACTTAGATCTGTTTAAACATAAACTGAATCTAGAGCTAGAGCAAAACTAAAGTTTGTTTGATAGAATAAACTTTGAACACAAAATCTTACAACTAACTCAAACGCGTTTCAACGACAAAGTCGCCTTCTTCAGTGATGCACGAGCTACAACAGTCAAACTATAGCAAAGTTTAAGTTAATAAAACGTATTAGTTGTGAGATTTTGTGTTCAAAGTTTATTCTATCAAGTAAGTACATCTTCTCACAAGTCAAGATCAATAATTATTTAAAAGTTTATTTAATAATAAAGATAATACATTCATTTTTAGAAAACGTATTTAAAAACACGAAATTTCTAACTAAAGAAAACAATTTTTAGAAAACTAATTTACAAAAATCTTTAAAAAACAGAAAATAAATTTAAATTTATTTTTGAATTGTATACTTCTATAGACACACCACGACCAAACAATTTGTATACATGTGTATATAGCAGAGTATATAGCTTACTTGTTGCTGGGGATGAATCGGATTTTACCGTTACGCGTTTCACCATGCATTTTGTGAAACGCTCTAATGTGAAACAATCTATTCCATCTGTTTGAAACAAGTGTTGGTCTTGTCGAGATTCGAACCAGCAGAGTCTTTCACCATAGACTAGCGCCTGAGCCGGTTAGGCCACGAATGCATTGCTAATTTAGTATATTTGAGTTGGGTATACAAGGGGACACAAGTTGTTTGTATGTATGGGTAATCTCTAGAATTACTGAACCGATTGAAAAAATAGTTTTACTAAAAAAATGCTTCATCACCCTGAGTAACATATGTTATAATTCATTTTGATAAAAACGTTTTTATTTCAATATTTGTAAATTTAGTCGGAAACAATTCTTAGGTTAGGCCTAGACTGATAAACCAAAACACATGTAGTTACATTTATTACCATAGCAACGAATTGAATAAAATAACAGATAAAACAGCGTTTGCTCCAAAATTTCCATTAACAGCTGATTTCAAACTTTAAAGCAATTATTTGTTTTTATAACTTTTAGGTTAGGTATTTATTAAAGTGTATACCTGAGCCTTGCTGGTTCTTTTAATCTTTATTATAACTGCTGCTATAAAATATTCGAAATAATTTGTTTTGGCATTTAACATTATTTACCGTCATAGCTTTGGGGTTATTATTGACACCTTTATAATAAAGACAACATAACATGATTATGTGTATAGAAGGTTCCAAAGGGGATGGCGTGAGTAGCACGCAGGGGTTTACCCTAGTCATTTATATAAGTATAAATAAACATCTATTTCATTTGAAAACTCTGCATACAATCTCTACACTATGTAATGATTATAGTAAACCTCCGTTTAAATCTTTTACTTTACACTAAGGACAAAACTGAGTTCAAGCTTTTTACTTCCCAAAATGTGAACCTCTTAAATAATTATCCCACTAAATAAATCTGAAACTGAGTGTAACCCAAAGTTAACATTAACTGACCCTCTAACTTTCACAACTTGTGCTCCCATCTATACTAAGTCCTAGTGGTTCCAGTCGAACAGCTCAGCTTCCTTGCCCTGCCGTCCACCTTGGCTGTCACCAAGGCCGTATCCAGGGGGGAGGTCGTCAAACCCCCCCCCCCCCCCCGAAATCCCGAAATGTAGTAGTAAAAAATGATACTAGGTTTAAAAAGTGCAAATGAAATTATAAAACAGACAACACAACAGAGGATCCAACAACATATTTTACATCATTGTGCATTGCATGCATACTGATATTTAAATTTACTTAATTAAACTACAACGTACAATACACATGGATGCAGTAGGTTAAAGCCTTGTAAGCTTGATCTTATCTAAAATAAGAAAACTATAAAGGTTCAACGAAAATACTTTACTCTAACAAAACACGCAATGCATCGTGTATTGAAAAATCTCCCAATACCGGGGATGGAGTGCGAAGCACGCAATGCATTGTGTATTGACAATTCTCCTAATACGGGGGTTGGCGTGCGAAGCACGCAAAGCATTGTGTATTGAAAGTACTCCCGATACGGGGGGTTGGCGTGCAATGCACTGTGCGTCGGCCGCTTCTCATAGTGTTCAGTGTCAAGCTCACGTGTGCGTCCTTAGCAGTGAATGTGTTAAAAGGGTTTAACTCCATATTCCCGGCCCTGCTCTGACCTGCCCCCCCCCCCTTTAAAGTTTTTCTGCCTACGGCCTTGGCTGGCACACTTCACGGAGAAAGTTCTTTGTCCAATATTTCCTCTCTATTAAAAACTTCTGCCCCACTCAATTTACACCGTCTCCTCTCAATTAGACTTTGGTTTTCTGAAAAATGTAGCTCTGCGATTACATCATTCCTAATTGCTTAATTACGTAGCCTACCCTGTATTACCTAACTGTACTTACAGTTCTACTGTTGTCAAAACATTGATCCACTTTGTGTTTTGTCTAACCTAAATATATAACTATTTATTTCATTTCGTAACAACACTCAAAGGTGAGTTAAAAGTAAAACTATTATCCTGGTGTACTTCAACCGAATGTAATCCCACACACCGCTACTGAAAGCACTCTTCGCCTCACTAAACACCCGGGTTGATTGTTGGCAAACGCCAACACATTAACAGCGCCGTCTTGTGTCAATGGGATTAAACATACCAGCTGTTTAATGTAAAGAACATTGTGTAGCAAGATTGCGTTAATGTTGGGTAATGGTATAATAAGGAACAGTGTTGCCAGAAGTACGATATTTTGTTTTAGTGATTGTGCACAAAATACGATAATTATGGTGTGTTACTTGTGCTGTAACATGATATCGTTTATAATTACCATGCAAACTAAATATCAAAATATGTAAACAAAAACACATAACCTAAAAATAGGAAAAAGTGCCAAAAGTAAGATAAGCCTAGCCTTTAGGAAATTAGCCTACCCTACTGTCTAAGAAAATTAACCCTAGAACTCAATTACTAAACTATACCGGTACCAAATTCAACATATAAATTATGTATAACTATGCTAAAGATACAAAAACAAACCTGCCTAGATGTCAAGATAAGGATAACCAATTAACCCAAATAGGATTACTAAAACAAATCATTTCACAACAGAAATAAAAACGCATTAGAAATCTATTTATTCACATTTATTATATTTCCAAATATCAGTAAGGCAAATACCAATATGAAAATTGAAAATATAGTATGATTTCACCTATCATCTTTAATACTTAAAAACCCAGTATAGATTATACTTTGGGGTTATGTTTACAACTTCAATCATTATAATTTCTTACGAAATGTATTTTTTAAATATGAGTTATAGAACTAATGTATGCTATAATAAGTTATAATAGTTGCTTTGAGGTTATAAACTATATATAAATACAACCGTTTTCCATCAAAATATTCGTTTATACAAATTTGAAGAATAAATACCTATTCGTTTATCTTCGGAAACATTCGTACATCTTCGTAAAATATATTCGATTATTAATTTCTTCACTACAATATTAATAACTTCTAAATCATTTGGTCTATCAATATGAAATAAAAAGCACTTAAACGATAATATTTGAATATTTCTTTAAATACAAAATTTTAATAAATGTGCCTACAGTTTTATAATCCTTATAATTGTACACATTTACCGAGTTAAAAATCTCCGTCAACATAGGTAGGCCTAGATATAGTCTGTTGTTTTAAAATAATGTTTTGTATAAATTACGTATTTCTGATGTGTATCTAATTAATCCGCCTGTGATTTTTTACGGGGGTTTACTAGTAAATAAGATAAAATCCATTGCTCTGAAATGTAGTGACAGCCTGTATAAATATATGTTATAGGGTTTTCATGCTAATATCGTGTGTGTGTTGGACATTTACCAAAAAGAAAAGTTTTCTTAAAGAGAAAAGGAGATACAAATATTAACTCATTATTGAATACAAATTAAAATAAACGGTACCAGAAACTGGCACATACTTTCTCACAAACATATTTAAATTTAAAAAGATTCACTGACACTCCATAATTGCTTTAAAGTAGATTCAAGTAGGAGATGGGGTACATTAAAGTAGGACAGTAACTAATAAATATTATTATTATTACCTAGCGAGAAAACCATTCTATCGATTTCGAAAAAATGTGCACCAAACATGTCAATTAGGCCCTGTATAGATGCATTGAAAAAGGTTTTGAAAAACAACCTCCTTTTTGGAAAAAAAACCCCAAAATCAGTTATTATTATTATTATTAACTAAACGAGAATATTTAGAAAAATGCGGTTTTTCGCATATGGTAGGGTACATTAAGGGCTGCAAGCCAAATTTTATCAAAATCGTTAGAAATTTTTTTTATAAAAAAATAATAACAGATTTTTCGGGGTTTTTTTGGCAAAAAAGGGGGTTGTTTTTCAAAAGTTTTCAAAACCTTTTTTCGCCAATCTATACAGGCCTAATTGACATGTTTGGTGCAAATTTGTTCGAAATGGATCGAATGGTTTTCTCTCTAGATTTGCATACTTGCAGACGTACAGACAGACATTTTGTAAAACCCACTTTTATGGACTCGGATGTTTCCACAAAAATCTCAACTTTGACTTTGTTTGCGATCACTATACTTTCTCTATACTACAGCATAGTGAGAAAGTAAAAATAAATAAATAATTCGACCACGCAGCTGGACCGCTGACATGAGTTGAGCAAACTTCCAAAATTTAGTTTATATGCCTATGTTTTAGGGTTTCAACCAATAATTAGGGAAATAGATGTACTCAAGAAGGCGTTGAACAGCTGTCTGCGTGTACGCAATATATTAGGAGAATTTGTTTGCGCCTAGTGGCCTCGCGAGTTTGTACCACTTGGCTCCGAACCGGGTACTTTTATGGTATTTTACGTTTTCATCAATTTTGGAGGAACCAATTAAGCTATAAGGTCGTGTAAAAAAACAAAATGTGCAGAAAAACACAATTCATTTATATTTTTTAGAAAAAACTCTAAAGGAATTTCACTTTCGTAGTAAAAACCTCAAAAAACAGTTACTTCCGGTCAAAAAACGTACTTCCGGTTGTTGGATTTTTTTGGCTAACAAACTCGTCCGAGCGACGTGTAGACTATCAACATGTGTACCAAATTTGGACCAAATCGGACATAAAATGCGGCCGCTAGAGTGCGAACATATCTATATATATAAAAATGAATTGCTGTTCGTTAGTCTCGCTAAAACTCGAGAACGGCTGGACCGATTTGGCTAATTTTGGTCTTAAAATGTTTGCAGTAGTTCATAGAAGGTTTATACGTAAAGAAAAATTTGAAAAGTTTCCCGAAAAAGTTTCAAATTTGGAAGAAACTCAACAGCCTTTACTGTATGAACTCAAAACCATAGCTTACAAAAACAGCTGTTCGTATAAAAAGCTTAGCAACACGTTATGTTTGTTTACAATCATTACCATAGCAACACTACTTAGCAAATTTATAATCACTTTAATACTCTTCAAAACTAACAGCTTTTTAAGGTTAGATTGAAAAACTATAAACAAACACAAGGAAAAATCAACGAAAAATTCTTACAGAATTATAATTCAGCTCAAACATTGGTTATTAAATATCTATAAAGGCCTACTTAGAGATATGCTGTTTAAAATATTGTTTATATAAAATATATCCTAACTATGCATTTTTTAATACTTTTCAAGACATATTTTCGCTATCAATAATAATAATAACAAATAAATTATTTGACACCACGCATAACCATAAACATACACGAGTTTAAACATATTATATTGAAAACTAAACAAACAATCTGAATTAAACTAAATGCCATTAAAATATCACATTCGTAGCTTTATTTTGATATATAATTGTACATTTAAATACTAAACAATATCTTATACTAATTAGGCCTATACATTTAAAATTACAAACTCTATTTGAACCAGGTTGTTACATCCTAAATTAACGCGGATGTTACAAAGTGATTCAAATATCTTTTCTACGACCCCCAGCTAATTTAAACCCTCGCTAAGAAAGGGTTAAAAGAAATTCGAAATTTTAGGGTGGGTTGGGGGGGGGGGGGTCAAAGTTACTAAAAATCCCTATAAGAACGAATTGGAATGAAATTTGGTACGTAGCTTCCTTTTAGGCTGTAGCTGCTCGAAACATTGTCAATTAAATTAAGTTAAAGTCAAAATTAGTAAAAACTATAAATTAAAACGATATATTTAAAGCTTTTTCATGTTAGATAGTAGTTTACAGGAATACAATTTTCAGTGCTTTCTTAAACTAAATAGCGTAGACTTTTTTCATGACCACAGTAGGATACGCACACTCATACAACGCACATTCATCGAACACTTAAAAAGAATACAATTACGTCAAAAAGACTGAAAATACTAACAACCGCGGGCAAATCCGTACGGGTCAGCTAGTATTTACATATAAATATATTTGTATATATGATTTTTAATGACACCCCAAAACGTGTTCTGGGGACCATGATCGGTGCTCATTTGCTACTCCCGACCTTGGGTCTTACCATAAGGGCCACTGCAATATCTCATTTTTCCTATGGAAATTCGCTAATAACTAACGAATAACTGAAAATCAGTTTTAATAAATTTGTTTTCTTGTTTCCCAGACTAATAATCTAGTCGGCTTTGAATAGTGTGCAATGTTCACCGATCAAAGATTCCTCGAAATGATTTTATATTTGTGAAGAGATTTTTTGCAGGACGGAACGTGATTAAATATTTTATGTCCTAGATTTTATGTTTTAGCGTTGAGCGAATGATCTGATCTAGGCTCAGTACATTAGCTCTCCGCCCTGGAAGAGAAAATGCCATCAATTAATAGTATTGTTCAACGATGAGGAAATCGTCGAGTGAATTTATTCATATCTCAGTCTTAAACAATGGAATGCATTTTCTATTAGTATGGTAATACACGTACACGTTTTACTGTTCGAAATAGTTTAGATATTTTCTCGAACCAATTACAACGTAATTATCCTATTAACAATTCTTGTATCTTTGTATCTGACGCGGATCTCGAAAACGGCTCTAACGAATTGAAAGAAATTTTGTATTTAGGAGTAGTTTTGATTTTTAAGTACAACCATATAGTTGTATTTCGTGTAAAAACGCAATTTTTTTAGAAAACCTAATTTAAAAGTTGGAAAATTTTAACATAGGGTCTTGTGGGTTGCCATGTTGGTTACAAAATAACAACGAAATAGTAAATAAAGCGGTCAAACCAGCTGTTTATAAACAAGCCATGAGATTGAGTATGATCCAAAACCAGCTGTTCATTGGATAGTTTTTAATTACTGTTAAAAAAACAAGCTAATTTATACTGTTTTAGGACGTTAGAATTAGAATAAATTGGGGCTGATTTAACAATTTATTTTGTCAAAAAAAAGTAAACTTGGCACAAATTTATAAACTCTAATAGTCAATTTTGTAAAATAGGCCTGGTTCATTTCTGAAACATAGTATTGAGGTTATATGTTTACTACTGTATATTTAGGCCTGGTTTCAAAACTTTAGTTGACAGAACATAGTATAACTAGGACTAAAATCGTAATGAAAGCCTCTCACGTTTCTAAAGCATGTATTTGAGGTTATAGTTAATCTTGTAATTACTGTTAATATATTTAAGCCTGGTTTCATAATTTTACAAACCAATGTACAAACAAGCCAAAGATTAACGAGATTCTTTAGCGAATTTTCCAACTGCGAGCGAAGCGAAGAAGCCATCTGAGGCCAAAGGCCGAGGCGGGGTTGGGACGCGAAGCGTCCAGGGGCAGAGCCCCTAGTTTTACGTTAACTTTATTAAGATTATATTGTTAACCAACATTTTGTTTTGTATTTAACTAAACAGTTTGCATCACTATAACTCAAAACCCTCTTCTAATTCTGGAAATGCTGCTCAAAACACTCCTCCATTCTCAGACATATCGCTCAAAACCCCTTCACATTTCCGAAATTGTTGTTCAAATGCCCTTCTATCGGGGTTTTGAGAAAGAATTCCAAGAATAAACGGGGTTTTTAGCAACAACTTTGGGTAATGTATTGGGGTTTTGAGCAAAATTTCCAGAAACGGAAGTGAGATTTAAGAAACATTTCCGGAAATAGAATGGGCTTAGAACAACATTTTCGAGGACAGAATGGGGTTTGGGCAAAATTTACAGAAATGGAAGGGAGGGTAAGCAAATTTTTCGGAAAGGCAGTTTTTAACAACATTTTCGGGAATACAGAGGGGTATTGAGCAATATTTCCGGAAATAGAAGGGGTTTTGAAATTAGTTTCCCGAAATAGAGGGCGTTTTATGTAACATTTTCAAGAATAGAAAAATTTTTTGAGAAAAAAATTTCGGATATAAAAGATGGTTTTTAATTTTGAATCTACACCAGTTTATACAGCTACAGACCTTACAATATGCTTTTCAATAAAATTGTTTACCCATCCAAACGTAATTTGTTTGTTAAACAGATAATAATGCAAAGTCCACAGAATATAAAATAAAATACAAAATATTAACTCTCTAATTGTAAGGCTTGAGGGTGAAACACAAATGGTAAGCCTGGGTCATTCTGACCCACTTGTAACTCATTTGAATTTTTGTGCTTTTTAGTAGTCCTTTGGGATAATAAAACTAATAAAATATGTTCTAGAATATTTATTACTGAAATGTTGTAGAAATTACTGTTTACAAACGTATAAAAATCCAAATCACAATAAAAACTGGAATAGTATTTTCTATAACTA
>JAGFPH010012600.1:0-18036 GCA_018207615.1 Philaenus spumarius | reverse complement strand
CAGTCCATTTACCTCAAACCAGTCGTTTGCTTCTTTTAATACACTAGCTGCTACATTATCTAATTGAAAAACGTCTTTGTGACTAACAAGTAATACACAGCAATACACGTTAGAATAAAACTAATGTAATGTTAGTTTTTTTTAGTTTAAACTTCATAATGCGGTTTACTTAAACATGAGGTACGTTACTGGAATGAAGAAATTTGGATCTTGAATTAAACACTGAGACAAGGATATTTATAATTCAATGTGGTAGTGAATAGGAGCCGATGTAGTTAGGCCAGGTAGTAGCACGGCAAGCCTCCATAAGGCCAATGCTATCAACTAAACTGTAAACGGACTATAGCCTTACCATTTGAGGGTTAATTAACACCTGTAATATGGAGCTATTTGTAGAATGCTGGCCGTTTTTGGCTATTAAAAAAAACATTTGATTATTTTAAATAAATATAGTTTTACAGCAATAGCAATAATTAAATAAACAGGAGACAATAAAATTTGTACAGCATATTTTATGCCCCTATATGAACACATGGTAGTATAATCATTACCCTGAACTATTTAAATTATATAAAATTTCGTTTTCCTGTTTTTATTTTAGTAAATATATAATATACATACATACATAAATACTTTAGTAAAATTATGCAAAACAATTCCAGGCGGAGACCAGATATCTAGTCATATCCCGTCAGCTTGGAAGCGAGCCAACCACCGTTTGCTTTACTTCCGCCCTCCTACTCTCAAACCACAGATATGATTAGATATCTGGTCTCCCTAGCCTAGATTCGAACTCGGCATCTTGTGATCAGAAAGACGCCTCGTTATCCACTAGACTACGGCTTCATGAAAGAAAACTGACAAATTAACAAAACTTCAGTTACTTTACTATCGGTATAAATATTCCGTGTAAAGGAAAAGATAGTTTGTCAGCACCATCTAGGAGCGGTTATAACAAAAATGTACCTTCATCAGCTCCGTCTAGGAGTGGTTATAGGAAGTTTGCTTGGTTGTTCTTAAGTTTGAATCTGTATGAATTGCATGTGTGAGACGTTTATAATAATTACTTAGCTTGGTTCTTACTAAGTTTGTCTGTATTCGTGAGAGGTTTAGTATTAGCCAAAGCTAATATTAGTCAAAGCCCGTATATTTAATGACTACGCAACATACTAACATTGAAACAGCGACTCCGTAAAATTACGGGATCCGCGTTCTTCGTGAGTTTCGACGTTCCGTAAAAATACGGGGTTAGCGCTCAAAGTGTTAACTTGTCACTCATATTTTAAATTCACCAAGTCCTTGATAAAAATCAATAGTTGTAATGTATATAGGCAAGAAAATTAATTAAATTTGCAATTTTAGTTTTGTTTGCTCTAGCGCGCTGACACGTAAAATAAAAATTATTCCAGGAAAACAGTAAATTCAACTTGACACAGTACAACTGCACAAACACCTGGACACTGAATTGTTACTCTCCGTCTAAGCATGAAATTATACTGTCACGACTTCTAAATAATTCTTTTACATTTTACTAAACGTATCCCGCGAGTGCTGCCATCGTGCGGAAAACAATTTCAATACTTGTAATGTGTTTACCGAGAAGAATGGGACAGTGTATTTCATTGGTGGAAATTAAGTAACACATTCTATTGTGCAATGTTTGTGCAGGGCTCATTTCGTATGCATGAGAGTTCATTTGGAACCTACAAGTTGTTAAAGTAGTTATTAAACTAGTAATCCACGATGAGAATCACAAGCAGAATAATTAGATACACATCAGAAATACATCATTTATAAAAATGCTATTTAAAAACAACAGACTTTATCTAGGCCTACCTAACAACGCTGAGGAAATTTTAAACTGGTAAATGTGAACAATTATAAGGATTATAAAACTGTAGGAATATCTATTAAGTAAGGCTTTATATGAGTTGATAATGATGTAATTAATAACAGTATATCAATACTATAGTATACGTTATAATATTTGCTTTGAGGTTATAAACTGTTAGGCCAGTCGGTAGGGGTAATTCTGGACCAAAAGTTCCAGTAATTTACAATACGGCTGATTTTTTTTATAAGTACATTAAAGTATGTAGATTAACATAAAAAAAAGTTTACCAGTCTATCAATTTCCCAAAGTCGAAAAAAAATCGATTATCATTTTTTTCGATTATCCTTAATATTTCGAGCTGGGATGAAGATAGAGAAAATAAAAAATACCACCGTGTAGGGGAGGTATTTTTAAATAAAAAAGTCATATGTACTTCTTTCCTCCGAGCAATGGTTTGTCCGGAAAAAATTCGATAATGCAGGTATGTATTTTGCAGCAGGGGAAATCACTATAAGTTGGGTCTCAATATCTCATTCATATATGAAACGTTGGGTCATTCTAAATTGGCCCTTAGAGAGCGCCTAAGGCCCTAGAGGAAGCTACATACCAAATTTCATTCCAATCCGTTCGGGCGTAATTTGAGGATGATCAAAAACGCAAGGAAAAATGCAAAAACGCCTATTTCTGGCGTAATTTTGGAAGAATCTCAAACATTTTTTAACAGACTACTTTTAAGCCTTAAACGAACCTAAGTACCAAATTTCAACATTTTCTGCCAATTAGTTCTCGAAAAAGCTGAGAAAACGCAAAAAATCGCTAGAAAAACGCGAATATTGGGCGTATCTTTGGGATGTTTTCAAAATCCGTTCTTAGTGCGCGTCTAAAGGTCCAAATGAACATGTATGCCAAATTTGAACTCATTTGGTTCAGTAGATTTTTAGTTCTGCTGGTGAATGAATCAGTGCCATTTCGCTTTTATATAGATAGATTAAAAAGAGGTACAATTTGTTTGTGTGTAGGGAATAATCTCTGGAATTACTGAACTGATTGAAGAAATAGTTTAATAAAAAGTTACACTAACTCCGAGCAACATAGGCTATAATTAATTAATTTTGATAAAAACATTTTTATTTCAATATTTGTAAATTTAGACAGAAACAATCTTAAGTTAGGCCTAGACTGATGAACCAACACTTGAATTAACCATAGCAACCGATCGAATAAAATAACAGAAAAACAGCTGTTTGCTCCAATATTTCCATTAACAGCTGATTTCAAACTTGGAAGCACTATTTGTATCTTCTAAATTTTAGGTTAGATTTTTAAAGTGTTGCCCTAACTCTTGCTGGTTCTTTTAACCTTTATTATAACTGCTGTTATGAAATATACGAAATCATTTGATTTGAACATTTAACCTTATTTACCATCTTAGCTTAATCCTATAGTTTATTATTAAAAAAAACATAACAATAATATGTAATTATGTGAACAGAAGATTCCAATGGGGTTGGCATGAGGAGCTCGCATTGGTTTCCCCTGGTGTTGTATAAAGATGTAGAAATGTTTCCGAAGTGAAATGATCTCTTCTTTTAACTTGCATATATGAATATACTAGCTGGCCCAATCCGGCTTTGCACGTTTAGAAAAATCAAAGTTAAATGTATATTAAAAAAAAAATATATCAATAAATAAATTATAGGCCTACTATTTATTTCTTATTGGGATTTTTAGTAACTTTTACCCCCCAAACCCCCTAAAATTTCGAATGTTTTGAAAACCTTTCTTAGCGAGCACCCACGGCCCTAGAGGAAGCTACATACCAAATTTCATTCCAATCCGTTCAGTGGTTTTTGAGATTTCGTGATGAGTGAGTTAGTGAGTAGTATTTGGATTTTATATATTATATAGATTAACAGTGCTGTTAATGCTTCGCTGTTGCATAATTTTGATGAAATAAATGCGACAAATGATGGTCATTTTTACTCCCCCAAACCCTCCTAAAAATTCGAATTTTTTAAAACCATTTCTTATTAAGCTCGTATGGTCCTAGAGGAAGCTACATACCAAATTTCATTCCAATCCGTTCGGTAGGTTTTGATAAATTGTGATTTAGTAACTTTGACCCCCCAAACCCTCCTAAAAATTCGAATTTTTGAAACCTTTTCTTAGTGAGCACCTATGGCCCTAGGGGAAGCTATATACCAAATTTCATTCCAATCCGTTCTATGGTTTTAGTGAAATCGTGATTTTGTAACTTTGATCCCCCCAAACCCCCTAAAATTTCGAATTTTCGGAAACCCTTTCTTAGTGCGCGTCTTGAGGCTATAAAGAGTATTAGTGCCAAATTTTATGTTTGTAGGCCTCGTGGTTTTGGAGAAACTGTGATGAGTCAATGAGTCAATGGTATTTGGTTTTTATAAGTATAGATTGGTGATAAAATGTAGTATTTATGTTCATGTTATAACCTCAAAGCAAATTTTATAACATGTTACAGCATACGTTAGTTCTATAACTCATATTTAAAAAAAATCACCTTCACAAGAAATTATATTATTGATTTTAAATTGTAAACGTAACCCCGAAATATAACCTTCGCTAGGTTTTGTAGTATTACAGATGATGGGTGAAATCAGCAGTTATATTTTATTGTTACTAACAGACTTACACTCGCTTTTATAGTAGTTGATTGGAGGGAAAACTGAACGTTGTCTTCTATTCTACAATTTCCTCTAAATTCACAGCCATATAGATTATCATAAAACAGCAGATCTACTTGACTTTGTTATTCTGTTCAGAAAGGCAATGACACGGCAACACCGTACTTGATAGATAATATTAAAACAACAATAATAATTAATTTTATTTCTTCCCGGGAATCCAGTTTCCGCGAAGAACCAAGACGGATATTGAGTACGGAATCTCTTTAAATTATCGCCTCCAGCTTTGTGTCAATACAAAGGCTTTCTTACGGATTATAGGTTTTAGTTGAAATGGTTATTGGGGAGTTTTTGTTAGAATCTTTAAAGTATGTCTAGAAAATATTTTAAAAAAATTCCACCAGGCTCATTCTATAGATGCACATAATGAAAAGGTTCCAATAAACATAGGCCCATAAATGCTTTGTTTTCGAATTATCCGCCATTTTGTTTATATAAAACACTTAATATCTTTGGAAGTTCAGTAGAAAAGATATTGATCTCAAATTTGGTGTACATATTTTATACACGTAACCTTTTACATTTCTTCAAAAAACAAAAAACTTTTTTTGTATACTTTAAAAAAGGCTGAGATTTTAAATTTTTAATGTCAAATATCTCAAAACCTCTAATTTTACAAAACAAATTTGGTAACAGAAAAGTAAATTTTAAATTACAAAGACTCAGTTTTGTATTTTAAACAAAACAGCAGTATTAAAATTTTGAAAACGAGAAGAAAAAATTTAACACTTTTTCGAGACTTTGGCACGTGTTTTTTTTAATACTAAAAAATATGATGTTTTTATCAAGCACGTCACGTTGCTGTCACGTGACCCTGATGCGCTACTACTCTTTAACTGTCAAAATCGGGTTTCCCGTACTCAAAAACATATAAAACGATACCTCACGCTGTATTTTCAAAATGTTGACTCAAAAACGTAATACCGACGCTCTAAGTTTTTAACTGTGAAAATCGGGTTTCCCGTACTCAAAAACATACAAAAAGATACCCCACACTGTATTTTCAATTTTGACTAAAAACCGTTACCCCGACGCTCTACGACTTTTTAACTGTCAAAATCGGGTTTCCCTTACCCAAAAACATATAAAACGATACACCACACTGCATTTTCAATTTTGACTAAAAACCGTTACCCCGACGCTCTAAGACTCTTTACTGTCAAAATCGAATTTCCCTTACCCAAAAACATACAAAAAGATACCCCACACTGTATTTTAAATTTTGACTAAAAACGTGACCCCGACGCGCTGCGACTCACGCTGGAAAGCGCAAAAGCTTTTCAACTCTCCGCAATAAAATTACGCAGATTTTGGCATCACCAGAAGTTTTCTAAGACTTCTGTGTGTGTATTTATCGTGTAGACAGACAGACAGACATGGATTTTCGCAAGATTTCAATACTTCGGCATTTGAATGCGAGCCGAAGCAACTAGCAGAGCTATTTATAAACACATTTATGGGATTTTTAAAGTTCCTCCTGATAGATTTTATAAATTTGTGTGTTAGCATAGATCATGTGCATGCATACGGGGGCTGTGTGCCGAAAAATAGGTTGTCGCGAAAATAGTGCATGATCGCGCCGCGAGGTAGCGCTAGGGAGAAATCATTGGTAGCATTGGTGTTTCACAAAGCTTCCGTCGTTTCCCCAATAGATAGCGCCACTATCGTCGAATTTTCAGTGGAACGAAATATTGCATTGGATCGGAGTTCTATTAGGTTATCCAAATACAATGGTATTAGACAGCTAACAAGAAATTGTGTTTTTTTAGCCGATACTCGGAAATCTTTTAAGCTACGGGAAAATAAAAAAAGTTAAGTTTTCCATAAAAAAAAAACACCAAAATAAGTTTGCGGTTCTAGAGATATTTGACAGTAAAACTGACCGCCATTTTTAAAGTATACGAAAGAACGTTTTGGTTTCTTGTACCGAGACAGAAGGTTATGTATTTCCGGTTATAACTAGCACCGGTCATAATGACCACGTTTTAGAAAAACAAGATTTCGTTTATTTTTTGGAGGGATTTGCAAACTCTGTATTGATTTTTTTTTTTTTGAGTACTAAATGTTATAAATTAATATATAATTTGAGTAAAAATTTTTTATTTGAGAATTTTAAAAGCAAAACATTGGTAATAATGACATTGCATTGTGTTATCTTGATACCACATTGTATAATTCAATTTTCTGATTCGTCACACAACAATAGTATTACAAGTAAATGTACCAACATTTATATAAATAGGCTTACAAAACAAGAACAAATTAACAGTGTTAAAATAAGATTTAAGAATATCCGCCATTTTGACCATTAATGTTAGAAAAAGATACCAAAAATATCGCTAGATATTACCTGACCGCTAACAACCACCCAAGCCACCCAACGAACGACGTAACAGGTGGTCAACAAGGTAAGGGATGCGCGCGTCCCCTACTGATGCAAATGTGAACCTAAGCGGTCATATTGACCGACATTCCTGGTAGTGGGGTATTTTAATTTTCTTTCATAAAGATTAGATTGCAGGAGATGGTTCTTTGCACAGACGAATAGCTAACTGAAGTTTGATTTGGTTCATTCAACAAGCGTACACGTTCGTGTAAAAATGAAATGTAATGATTTAATATAGTTAGTTGTTTATGTTCAGCACAGAAAAGTGCAAACCTAATTTGTTTTAAAGTTTTTATTTTAGAAAGAAGCGCTGAAGTACGCGTAATAAAACACCTATCAAAGTATAAAACTTGTGTTATTTTTTTGAAGAAACGAGATTACAAGATTATTATTGGACTAAGTATATACAGGGTGTCCTGCGACCATATGAACAAACTTTGTCACGTTATTCAGCATGTCAAAAGAAACAAAAAATGTTATATAACATGTGTCCTATCTCATTCCGTTTTCGGTCTGTCTGTCTGTATGTATTTTTTACAAAATACTTAATATTTTTAGAAGTAGAAAAGATATTGATTTCAAACTTTGTACACCTATTTTTTGCGTAACCTTTTATCACTGTACGAAAAATTATAACAATATTTTAAATATTTTCAAAATGGCGGCCGTTTATAATTTTTAAAGTCAAATATCTCAAAAACTGCTAACTTTACACAAAAATTACAAGAGACAAAAAAGTTTACTTTTTTAATGACAAACTCAACGGTTTCTTAATTTTTTCTGTAGCTCAAAGGACAACATAGGTATTGACAAAAAAAAGGAAAAATGTATTTCTTGGTAGTTGTCAACAATACCCAGAATGACTCTAGAAAAAAAATATTTTAAAGTTATTTTGAGTTAAAATAATAAGTTATTTGCATAATGTTACGAGCACTTTCTGAGCTGATTCCACTAGCAAAAATAACGGAAAAATTGATTTATTCATAGGTCTGGAAATGCTTCGTTAGAGAGTTACAGCTAGTGAAAGATTTCACCCGTGTTTCAGATTACTCTCAGAAACGAATCCCTATTGAAATATGTAGGGCGTTAATTAAGGTGAAAAATTATTGAAATAATGCTAAACATTATTAGTTTGGTAAGCCTATTTTAAAACCAAAGTGCAATACATTGCATTTGAGGTTAATTTGTTCATAAGTTATTATTTAATTGTTACTATAATTGATATTATTAATTAAATTGCATGTAATTTTCTTAGTTATCCTTCAGCCAATAAGAATAAATTATTCATCATGTTATTTGTCTTAAAATTGTCTAACATTTTTGTGTCTTAACTTTTTTTGATAAAATTTGTAGTTTATTAATTGTTTAATATTAATAATATTCACATGCTGAATAACGTGATAAAGTTTGTTCATATGGTTGCAAGATACCCTGTATTAACAATTACTGCAGTTACAACACTGGGACTTATTTTATTAAATTTATATGCTCATTTTACGTAAATTAAATTAAATTAATTTAAATTTTACCTTAATTAACCCGCTACATATTTCAATAGGGATTCGTTTCTGTGAGTAATCTGAAACACGGTTGAAATCTTTCGCTAGCTGTAACTCTCTAACGAAGCATTTCCAGACCTATGAATAAATTAACTTTTTTCTTTATTTTTGCTAGTGGAATCAGCTCAGAAAGTGCTCGGGACATTATGCAAATAAGTTATTATTTAAGCTCAAAATAACTTTAAAATATTTTGTTTCTAGAGTAATTCTGGGTATTGTTGACAACTACCAAGAAATACATTTTTCCTTATTTGGTCTGTTGTCCTTTAAGCTACAGAAAAAATTTAAAAACCATTGAGTTTATCATTAAAAAAGGAAACTTTTTTGTCTCTTGTAATTTTTTTGTAAAGTTAGCAGTTTTTGAGATATTTGACTTTAAAAATTATAAACGGTCGCCATTTTGAAAATATTTAAAATATTGTTCTAATTTTTCGTACAGTGATAAAAGGTTACGCAAAAAAATAGGTGTACAAAGTTTGAGCTCAATATCTTTTCTACTTCTAAAAATATTAAGTATTTTGTAAAAAAACATATACAGACAGACAGACCGAAAACGGAATGAGGTAGGACACATGTTATATTACATTTTTTGTTTCTTTTGACATGCTGAATAACGTGACAAAGTTTGTTCATATGGTCGCAGGACACTCTGTATATAGGCTACATAGGGGCTGTATGTGTTCCATGCTTATCATCGCCCACATACTTCAAGAAGTTTTAATCCAGAAACTCAGCATGGCTCCTTGTGTAGAAATATCTTTTTACTTTCCAGTAAAACAAAAATAGTGCAATGTGTTTCGGAAAATTAATTAGGTGACCGTCTTCTCTAAGTTACACATTTACCTTTCCCTCTCTTCTGTAACGTAACGTCATTTCATGTCTCATTCACGGTTTTTTATGGATGTGTTTCACAGCTAGGGACAGGAGAAAATTTGGCAAACCGGTCGATTCAACAGATAAAACAAAAAAACCTTTTAAAGACCATAAAGATTATACTGATATAATATATAGGCGTATGTTTGGTAAACTGAAATTTGTAGGCGATTGTTAACTACATTGAAAAATATAGATGATTATTTACAATATTGAAAAAGTACAGTTGATTCTTTACGAAACTGAAAACATATGAGTAATTGTTTACTATATTGAAAAAAATATTACTGATTGCCTACTATATTGAAAAATTATAGTACAGTTGGTTGTTTACTATATTGAAAAAAATATAAGTGATTGTTTGAATTATAGTGCTGACTTACAAATAAGTTTGTTTAGATATAAGAACAAACACTTTAAGAATACAATACTTACCATTCCTAAGGACAGGACTGTGGCGTATGCTATATATTTTACAGTAACGGCATGTTACTTGCGGAATTCTCTACCAGATCCCAAACTGTTGATAGTCGTGCTCCATTTGCAAAATCGTTGAAGTTGTATTATTTCATGAGTGGTATTATGCACGTGGACTGAAATCTTTACTCGGGAAGTGTAAGAAAAATAATTGTTCATTTAAAAATTTTAAACATTATGGCAAAATTATTGTCTGCAAGTTAAAACAAGGAAAATAAATTAAACATACACACAATAACTTTAGGTGAAGCCTAGACTGATGAACCAACATTTTTATGTTTATTGAATGTATTTACAATGAATGGATATTTAACTGTGTTTACCAACTGAGCTTTGATGTTATAATTAATTCTACTCCTTTATTATAATAACATTAAACGTATGGAAACAGTAAATATTTGTAAAAACAAACTAATAATAAACGGAAATTGAAAGATTAATATTATATCATTAATATAATATATTTTTTGTTATAGTATCCATAAGCCAATAACTACCACGATATAATAATTTTTATGATGATGTAACGTCCATCAACAACTTCTATCATTTAACCTTCACCCAGTCCCCAAATAGTTATCCTTTTCTCCGCCAGATGTCGACTCTGTACGGTATACCTCTTATCGTACACAACTTAACAGAGTTCGTTGTAACCGACAACCGATCAGCTGTGTCTTTATCTCGTTAGCTTTGTCATGAGTTTGTGTAAAGCGTCGGACATTAGACCGTTACAAACGAAAACTTTCAGACGCTGCCAAGTGGTCGTAATGTTGCCGAACTTTAAATAATTTGATCGGGGTAACGTGTGTCGCTGAAGAACATGAATTACTTCTAAGCCTTTTGTTTTCCGCATACCAGGTAGAATATTTTAGCTTTACCTTAATAATTATAAAATATTACTTGTAAAACTTAATTAGGTTATTTCCACTTTTGCTTCATGTACAACTTCCTAACTCATTTTGTTCAATTTATTAGAGAAACCTATATATTTCTTTTTTACAACAGCCTAAACTTAAATGTAATTCTTACAGCCTAAATTTTAAATGTAAATCTTACAGCCTACAAAAAACTATAAAGCCGATATCATTTTTGTTATTGTTAAAGCCTAAAAATATTTCCACAAGCAAGCCTAAAGTGTTATGCATTAATTAACTATAACTGTGTAGTATGTCTACAGTGTAACAGATATTGAAAACTTTTAATAAGCTATAAGCAGAATATATGGCTGATATGTAACTAAACGTTAACATTTCTTTTATGTTACCATGTGGCTTACCTAACATGTACAGACAGTGTTATGCAACATTACACATGTTATATTAACAATCACAATCTATGTAGCAATTTGCTATTTGTGCTACAAAATTCAATAAAACAGCCAACTCAAAGAACTATCATTTTTATGCTTATTTAAATAACTGCAAGTTTTCTAAAAAGGAAATTGTTATCTGTGTTATACAGTTAAACTGGTCCAACTGCAGGGGATGTTTAATGCAATGAGATAACCTGCAACTACTACAATTAGAAAAGGCCTACCTTGCAACTGAAAATTCAATACATAATCAAAATATTTCTACTGAGTTTTAATTAGAGACAGAAGTTAATTTAAAAATGAGAACTATCAGCATTTGTTCTTTCTTTATGTTAAGTGTTAAATAGGCTGTATTTTTTTGAAAATAATTTTTGCACATGTGTACTATTTAGGATATGTTAGTGTTAAATAAATTGGGAGGAGCAAGCTAGCACATTTCGGACCTTAGCCCTTAAGGGCTGCATATTAGAAATTTCACACCTTTTTTTTATATATAGAGAGACGTCTCATAATTAATTTTGTCTATTTATTTAATTATATAATTACCTTTTAGAGTTGGCCAACGACAAATATATATTTTTTTCTTAAAACAAATCCATGGTGCTTCATGTTAAAACTTTGTAACTTGTAAATCTTTTGTATAATTTCTGTAATTATTATTAAAAGGGAGGGTTTTTGAATTTTATTTTTTGGGAAGGGTTTTTAAATTAAATTTAATAAAATATATATGTTTTCCTTTTTTAATCTCAATCTTTCTTTGTATTAAGGGCATGTTAATTATCTTTTGTATTAAGGGCGTATAAACTTTTATTTAACTTGGTTAATAAACCTAAAAATTATACATATTTCTATGGTTTATTGAGGTAACCTTAGGTATCCTGTGCATTGTAAGAGATAAGCTGAAATATTCCTACTTTTGGTGATATTTAAATTCTAAGGTAAGTCTTGAACAGTACCAATCTATGTGGCCCAGTATCGTTTCCGTTCCCTTAATTATTCTTTTTGTAAGATTGGTACAATGATAAAACTGAGAAAAAATATCTAATTTATAATTCACTGTTTTTTTAATAAATTATATTCTTCTAAAATAATAAATGATGTTAGAGGGGACATAATGTTTTTCCATCAAGTGACGAAAATTTATAAATATCTATAGTCAAAATATCCATATTAAATTACATTAGGACTTGAAGAAAAGGTGTAAAGAACTTCGTTCCTGACGAAGGTCCGACTACCAAACACAATTTTTATTTGGTGTGAAGAAAAAAAAACTTCAACTAAATATTAAAAATTGTTGCGTTGTGTCACATTATACCGGGTGTTTAGAAAGTCTGGAAACGGTTAAATATTTCGTAAATAACGAAAATTTAAAGGTAGATGTGATTGAGGAACCTACTCTATGTAAAAAACACTATTTTATTAAGATTTCCAAAAATTTATCCGCCATTTTTAATGTAACTTTGTTTTTTTTAATGGTAATTTCAATGTAGAATTTCAAGAGAAAACCATGTATTGAAATTTGCACATCCATATCTTTAACTGATTAAAATTGGCGGCCAAAAAACAACGAAATCGTGTTTTCCGATTTTGCCCCATTTTGCTGTACTATTTTTTCTAATTATTAATTATTATTATTTTGGGATTCAGAATTAAATAAGCTTCCAAACGATATGTCACAAAACAATATTTGGGAGTATTTAACATTTTAGAGTTATAGCCGTTTTAATTTTTTCAAAATTGATTTCGAGTGGTTTAACCACCTTGGAACCATCTATACGCATAATCATTTTATGTTTTCTTTATAGTAAAGGTGTAGGATTAATAATAACCCCAAAGCTAAGATGGTAAATAATGTTAAATGTTCAAATCAAATTATATCGGATATTTTATAATAGCAGTTATAATAAAGGTTAACAACCCAGTAAGGGTCAGGTCTACACTTCATTACAATCTTAACCTAAAAGTTATAAATACAAATAACTGCTTCAAAGTTTGAAATCAGGTGTTAATAGAAAATTGGATAAAACAGCTGTTTTATTTGTTATTTATGGTATTGAATGTAAAACATGTGTTGGTTCTTCGTCCTAGGCTAACATAAGATTTTTCCTGACTAAATTTATAAATATTGACATAAAAAATGTATTTATCAAAATTAATTATAGCCTATGTTACTCATGGATAGTGTAGCTTTTTATTAGTAAAACTATTTTTTCAATCGGTTCAGTAGTTTCAGAGATTACCCACTACATACAAACAAACAAATTTTACCTCTTTATAATATTAGTATAGATAAACCTCTCTCTTTGATTTAAGAAACATGTGGTTCTGTATGTCCTTTATACACCTTGTTCAAAATAAAGTTTTTTAAACATTTTGAATTTCATTCCAAGGCTGAACATATAAATGAATCGGTACAAAAAATAATATTCAGAATTAATTATAACTTTTGTTTCAACAGTTGGAAAAAGGTGTTTCAAACAAAACGAAGAAACTGTTAGTTCTGATTCATTAAACCTTCACCAAAGCTTCGATGGAGAATATCGGTTTTTTATTTCATCCATTTTATACAAACTTGGAACCACATAAGAGTTATATTGCTTCATCGCAGTTACGTTTAAAATTTCTGCCACTCTAGTTCGTAAGAGTAGTAGTATTAGTGTATTATTCGTAAGAGTAGTTCAATTTGGAACTTACAATACAGCCGTCGTAACCGGTTTCGCTCTATCAATATTAACAAAGTCTAAAATCGGCACATTTACTTCAAGTACTTCGTCAGCTGATTGATAACGCAGAACTACTACTTTCAAGTTGCTGTCGAAGGTACTCTATAGAGGCAGGAGTTCTCCAAGGCTCGGTTCTTGGTACGTTACTGTGCCCTCTGTACACTAATTCCAGTCATCGCCAAAGAATCACTGCGACTATTCGTTATGACGCTATGTTCTGCTACAGATCTCTTAACCTGGAATATGGTTCGTCAGTCATCCAACAACAGTTGGATAGGCTACAAATATTGCTCAGTAAATTGAAAATTGCAATAAACACAGATAAAACACGAGCCATCCAATTCTCTAGACGTAGACTTCCCAAAATTCAACTAACTCCCAACAAATACCCCTTAGCATGGACTCGTCATGTCAGATACCTTGGAATCACGCTTGACTCTAAATTAAAACTGTCCCGTCACGCCAAGCCAAACCATCAAGGGCTAAATCTGTCCGTGGCAGACTCCTTCCAGTTATAAACGCCAAGACTTCTCTACCGCTTTGCATCATATTGTACATGCGCAAAACATACATCAGACCAGTACTTACGTACGCATCCCCAGCTTGGTACGCATCCTACTATCTGTTTCTTGGAAGATAAGGTTGGACTCCTTCCAGAACAAAACCGTCCGCTGGATCTCCACCTCCCCATGGTACGTATCGAACATAACCATCTCTCAAGAGCACAAAATCACCACACTCAAGGGCACCTAAAGCTAATAATCTCACTCAGGCACAGAGCCCAAGGTTCATTCCACAAACACATTCAACAAATCATCATGCACCCTCGCAGGACAGAAGAAACCCACCAGGTTTACGAACCACCATAAGCACTTTAAAACCCAAACTCATTCTTAAACACTATACACCTTCTGTAATTAATCCCAGTGTATACCATAGATCCACTATCTCGTTCCCACACAAAATTTATTCCAAATTAAGTCTATACATCACAACCACATCGTTCATTATATTAACAAGTAATCTGCTCCCTCAGCTGATCTCTGCGTAACGTAGTAACTTCAGTAACCAATAAGATTACATATATTACATCTATTCTCACTGTTATTTGTAGGCCAATGAAAATGTACCGTTTCTATTCTCTAAATATGTTCCGTGATGTGGCCTAGCCTAGCTGTTCTGTTCTTTCTTTACACTCTGAGTCCCGTATCAAGCGAAGCTCTGCCGTCTGCTACTGGTCTGTTGACGTTCTCAAGAGAGTGTGCTGGCCTTATGGATTTATATTATTCAAGATAAAAGTATATTTCTGGTACTTAAATAGTTTGGCAATTGTATACACCTGCTAAATCTTAGGTAAACACGATCGCACCAAACACTCCTGGAACGCATGTCTAATTTCTCGAGTAAACTGTCCAATGTTTGTCCCTACTGCATATCCTTAAACAGTTTAAAAATGAACGGTACCAGGAACTGGCACATACTTTCTCACAAATACATTTAAATTACTAAACAGATTCACTGTGACTTGTAGGGTGGGGGTAGGAGAGTTTTTTTTATTAAAGTTGGAGATTAACTAAAAAATATTATTATTATTATCTAAAGAGAAAACTATTCAATCGATTTCGAAAAATTTGCACCAAACACGTCAATTAGGTCTTTATAGATGCACTTAAAAAGGTTTTGAAATTTTTTTAAAACAACCCGCTTTATGGCCAAAAATCCCCAAAAATCTGTTGTTATTATTATTAGCTAAACGAGAATTTTTAGAAAGATGCGGGTTTTTGTATATGATAGGGCACATTAAAGGCTACAAATAAGACAAATTTTATCAAAATAGTTAGAGCCGTTTTTATTTTATAAAAAAAGAATAACTGATTTTTGGGGGGTTTTTTGGCCAAAAAGGGGGTTGTTTTTCAAAAATTTTCAAAACCTTTTTTCGTGCATCTATACAGGCCTACTGGACATGTATGGTGCAAATTTGGTTGAAATCGATCAAATAGTTTTCTCTCTAGCCTTGTATACATACAGACATACAGACATACAGACAGACATTTTGTAAAAACCACTTTTTTGGACTCAGATGGTCCCAAAACCTATATTTCCACAAAAATCTCAACATTGAATTTTTTGCGATCACTATACTTTCTCTATACTATAGTATAGGGAGAAAGTAAAATCACCTAAAACTTTCTCCTAATTCAACCCAAAATTTGGCCATGAAAATTTTCCCTTATCTCCGATACTTTTTTTGGTAGTCTGTTATCTGGCACAGAGGGTTACAATTTAAATGTAAAATTAGATACACAATTATATGTTTGCATACATAGATAAATATTACAATATAAAGGTAGCTCTAATATTCCTCAATTAATTTACAGTAATGATTATGAATTGCCTTTTTTAGTGTTTATACTAATTAGAAGAATATCAATTAGTCACTTAACAAATAGTGAACAAACGTCAAATTAAAAAGTGAGACATAATAGAGCTAGCTTTCTCTTTTAATATGCAATTATAAAAAAAAAACAGTCATGAATATAGACAATCTTGTTTATGTTATTTAAAATGTTTTAGATTTCAATTTTAAATGTTACAAGATAAAAATAACACAACTTACAAAATGAGGAAGCTAAATGTCCGTTTCAGAGATATTACCAAGTAAACTGTTTGAAAACAACTTACGAAATGAGGAAGCACAATGTCCACTTCAGAGGCTTTACCAAGTAAACAATTGTAACACAATGTATGAAATGAGGAAGCATACTGCCCATTTCAGATGTATTATCAAGTAATCTACTTTAAAACAACATACGAAACGAGGAAGCACAATGTCCATTGCAGAGGCATTACCAAGTAAACTATTTTAACACAAATTACGAAATGAGGAAGCACAAAGACCATTTCAGAGATATTACCAAGTAAACTATTTTAACACAAGTTACGAAATGAGGAAGCACAATGTCCATTTCATGGGCATTACCAGGTAAACTATTTTAACGCAATTTATGAAATGAGGAAGCGCAATGTCCATTTCAGAGGCATTACCAAGTAAACTATTTCAACATAAATATATATATATATATATATAGTAAAAATGTGTGACGGAATAGAGGGTGACGTTAAAATCCGATTCACCGCCAGCAAAATTTTTTAACATTTTTGGATGCGGTGCGCCTATTTTTTTTCCCCTTCGAAAAATATTATTTTTTATCAAGTTTTACATTTAATTTACAACACTCTGTGCATGACTAATACGCCGCCACTCGTATAAATTTCCTCTAATATCCCGGACAACCACTTTCAGCCAGAATTATTGCATTTTCTCAGTTATCCTGCATTTGTATTTAAATTGTCTACATTTTTGAATCCACATGTTTTCGTACAATGTATAGTATTTCTTAGGTATTCAAATTTGAAAGGTTTTAACCGCCGCCATCTTGAAACGGATAAGTGCAGCAACATTAGATTCTCCGCATTGTGTAAACCAATGTAATGAACTCGCTGAAAGTCATCCTAACCCTTTGTCGTCTGACGGTACTTTTAAGTACCACCCAATTTAACTGCCTTTATAAAAGGTAACAGTGGCTTTATCTACAAGGTGAGCCATGGAGGTACTTTAGAGTACCATTGCAGGTCTGTAAAACATCAGGTCTACACCTAGTTTCAACAAATGCCACCAGAAAGCAGGACTTGCTTGGCTAGTGCTTGCTTTCAATTGACAATTTATATGGTGTAATTTCCCCAATTTTTTAAAACATGTTCTAGTCTTTCATTTGTCGGTATTTTGTATTAAAAGTTTAGCATATTGCTTTAAATTAATTACTTAACTTAATAAGAACTGATCTAAGTTATTATTATAAACCTCTCACACATACAAATTAGACAGATTAAAACATAAGAGCAACCAAGCAAACTTCCAATAACCGCTCCTAGATGGTGCTGACAAACTATCTTTTACTTTACACGGAATATTTATACCGATAGTAAAGTAACTGAAGTTTTCTTAATTTGTCATTTTTCTTTCATGAAGCCGTAGTCTAGTGGTAACGAAGCGTCTTTCTGATCACAAGATGCCGAGTTCGAATCTAGGCTAGGGAGACCAGATATCTACATATCTGTGGTTTGAGGGTAGGAGGGCGGAAGTAAAGCAAACGG
>JAGFPH010012599.1:11478-21566 GCA_018207615.1 Philaenus spumarius | reverse complement strand
GGCCGCATTTTAAGTCCGATTTGGTTCAAATTCGGTACTCATGTTGGTTGTCTACGTCGCTCGGACGAGTTCGTTAGCAAAAAATCCAACAATCGGAAGCACGTTTTTTGACGGGAAGTAACTATTTTTTGAGATTTTTCCTACGAGAATGAATTTGTTTTTGAGTTTTTTCTAAAAATATAAATGTAGGATGTTGTTCTGCACATTTTGTTTTTTTACGCGACCTTATAGCTCGCTTGGTTCCCCAAAATCTATCAAAACGTACAATAAAATAGAAGTACCCGGTTCAAAGCCTTGTGGTGGATTCTACCGTGGGGTTGGCGTGCGAAGTACGCAATGCATTGTGTATTGAAGACACTCTCAATACACGGTGGTTGGCGTGCGAAGCACGCAATGTTTTGTGTGTTGAAGATACTCCCGACTAGCGGAAAGGCGTGCGAAGCACGCAATGCTTTTTGTATTGAACATACCCCCAATATGCGAAATGGCGTGCGAAGCATTTTGCAGCTATTCAGCACCGTCGTGAATAGACCTATTTCCCAAATTGTTGGTTGAAACCTTAAAACATAGGCATATAAACTTAATTTTAGAAATTTGCTCAACTCACGTCAGCGGTTCAGCTGCGTGGTCGAATTATTGACGTTTGGATTATGTGCGCGTATTTCAATTTCTATTAAGCTAACTGGCAAAACGTAAAGATGTTAAGAAATCAATATTAAAAACATAAAAAGCTAGTGAGTAGACCTGGGTGATTCACCTCCTCCAGCTGTTATTTACAGCGCGGTTCAGCAATAGATGTATGTAGCCTCACAGAGAGAGCAACGTCTTGTGTTAGTCTTAAGAGGCCCACGACGATCAACTTGGTTACCAAAATACCATGTTGATAATAATGTTGAACGTCTGTGGGCAGGTTGGTGGTTGATATTCCACAATTTCGACAATGTTGAGGTAAGATCAAATAGGTTTCATATTTGGTGGGTGGAGATAAATTATTTAACATCAATATAACTTGGTTGTCAACATGTCGTGTCGTCTGTTGCATCAACCGAAAGTTGATCGTCTGTGGGACCTATTACATAAAACAAATTCATAATGCATTATCATTAGGTCGGCTGCAGAAGGCATTACGCTTACTCCATGTGTCGATTCAAGAGTAGGTTACGATTCGATTCATTATTGATTTTTCCTTGGTTTGTAGAACCCCCTTTCCGCGACTTTTCAGTTACCCAAGTCGTCTGAAATGACAGATCTCGATCTCAGAAGGGTTTTCAGAAAGCATCAAACGTCCGAGAAGTGAAGAAAATGAAATTCAACAACGACGATTCCGAACCAGGATAACGGAAAATAACGTTTGAAGCTATCTGAAATCCCTTCTGAGATAGAGATCTATCATTTCAGACGACTTGGGTAACTGAAAAGTCTCGGAAAAGTGGCTTCTTCAAGTCAAGAAAGTAATGGAAATACATTTTCAATTCATGCTGTATTCGTTTATACTGAGTAGGCCTGTGGGAGCCGTAATTTGCATCCATTGGTCACACCCCCACCAATGTAAAATGTATTCCCGCCATTGTTATTGGCAATATTGGGTATATTATGAGAGTTGATGTTTTTAATATAATTTTATTACTAACATATATTACGTTACACTTGGGAACCCTGGATAGAACCATACGGTACTTTATGAAACTAAAGTCGTTTACAAGACTGATGAATCACCATATACAAGTATAATCTATATATATATAAATCGAAATACCACTCACTCACTGACTCACTCATCATGATTTCTCAAAAACTACCGAAAGGATTGCAATGAAATTTGGTATGAAGCTTCCTCTAGGACCATAGGTCTTCACTAAGGAAAAGTTAAAAAAAGTCGACATTTTAGGGGGGGTTTGGATGGATCAAAGTTATTAAAAAACGATTTCTTCAAAACTACCGAACGGATTGGAATGAAAATTGGTATGTAGCTTCCTCTGGGGCCATAAGTGCTCACTAAGAAAGGATATGAAAAATTTCGAAATTTTAGGAGGGGTTTGGGGGATCAAATTTACTAAAATCATAATTTCAGATATTTTATTATTATGACAATAGTGCTTTTATTATTTGAGATCTATATATAGAAAAGCCAAATACCACTCACTGACTGAACACTTAAAAAGAATACAATTACGTTAAAAAGACTGAAAATACCAACCACCACGGGCAACGCCGTACGGGTCAGCTAGTAATATATAAAGTTTAAAACTCTTTCTGTCCCTTTCCTATTTCATACTTCTACAAATTACATCACATTCCTCATTGATAATAAAGCGCAACTGGTGGGCTCGATAACCAGCACATATTCAATACTTTTGATAGAGATACATGAATACATTTAAATTGAATTTCGTTATTGGTTGAGTTGCTTCGGTAAACAAAGTTGACTTTAGAAAAACATCCGCAGGTTTCGAATGCTATTAACAGTCCCGGCCGTGGTCCGGTAAACACGCTAGATGCAGTTATTGTTGATAACGCAATTCCATTTCGTGAACATTTAATTGGTTCGGTCGGCAACTCTGATTGGAAAAGTATTCAAATTATTTGTGATATTGATGTCAGGGTACTGATTTTTTTTTTAATTTCTTTATCTCGTTAGAAATATCCACACTATACGTAAATATTGAGCTTGACTTGTGAGAAAATATATTGATGATGTAAAATTTATAAAAATATAAAGTTACTAGCTGACCCGTACGGCGTTGCCCGTGGTGGTTGGTATTTTCAGCCTTTTTAACGTAATTGTATTCTTTTTAAGTGTTCAGTCAGCAAGTGGTATTTGGCTTATATATAGTTGTTAAATAATAAAAGCACTATTGTCATAATAATAAAAGATCTTAAATTATGAGTTTAGTAACTTTGATCCCCCCAAATCCCTCCTAAAATTTCGAAATTTTTCATACCCTTTCTTAGTGAGCACCTATGGCCATAGAGGAAGCTACATACCAAATTTCATTCCAATCCGATCGGTAGTTTTGAAGAAATCGTGATTTAATAACTTTGATCCCCAAACCCCCCTAAAATTTCTAATTTTTTCAAACCCTTTCTTATTAAGCACCTATGGCCCTAGAGGAAGCTACATACCAAACTTCATTCCAATCCGTTCGGTGGTTTTGAAGAAATCTTGATTTAATAACTTTGATCCCCCCAAACCCCCCTAATATTTCGAATTTTGAAACCATTTCTTAGTGAGCACCTATGGCCCTAGAAGAAGCTATATACCAAATTTCATTTCAATCCGTATGGTAGTTTTTGAGAAATCGTGATGAGTGAGTCAGTGAGTGAGTGGTATTTCGCTTATATATATATATATATATAGTTTGATTATTGTATCTTGCGCATCACTGAAGATGGCGACTTTATCGTTGAAACGCGTTTGAGTCAATAAACGTATTAGTTGGGAGGTTCTGTGTTCAAGTTTTATTTTTATCAACGTAATATATATGGTTTGAACTTTGAACTAACAGCCTATAAGTAAAATTACGTGAAAAATGCGCCCTCACTGCCTACATAATAGGTACGACCTCAAGTTAGTGGGAAAATATTGAAGCTTGCAAATTATTTTAAAGAAAGGATAGCCTGTAAATAGTTTCAAAAAATGTTGTTAGTTCATTCATAAAGTTCAACATACATTTTGTATGGTGGTCTTAAAGAACTTGTAATAATTCTTATGTATTTTTTAGATAAAATAAACGACATGGTACTACAGATTAGTGAGAACAATTTTTGCGGTCAACTATACGTTTTTCGTACTTAAAAAAATTTAAACCAAACCTAAAATAATAATGTCATAGCAAAGGCACCGGATCACATTTTTATATCCAATGAGGTTTGTAGCTAAATTACACTGCATCCCGGTAAATTTCACTCATTGCCCTTATACTAGTCCGGCACATGTTTCGTACCGATATTTTGGCAAAAACATGTACGGGTGCGTAATGTTATTATGTTGTGGTCGTGTTTTTAAATGTTTTATATTTCTTTGTTGATGACCTCTATTGAAGGAATTACAACAAAACTAACTAGGAATAGTTAGTTTTGAAAACTTAGAGTTTTTGTAACCGCCGTAGCATCTGCGAGATGAGTAAAATAGACCACGAGACAGTGTGTACTTTAGTTGTAAACCTCGTTATATAGAACATGGATACGAAACTAAAAAAGTTTGAAAATTCACAAAAAAAATATTATTTACACGCAGCAAGATTACAAAAATAGCGAATTCAGTTTTCAAACGATGTTTAATTTAGTCAGACCGTCTAGTTTTTTCCTCAATTTCCTAGAAGTTAAAAAAACTTCTTCTGTGATACGACTTTAAAAAACACTCCATCTGGAAAATTAAACTGATTTTAAGGGATCCCTTTCTGAATTTTATTGTATTGGGGGAACTCCAATACCTATCTCCCTCTCTGCAACCCCATAAATCCCTCCTTCCGTATCGACCCTCAGAGATTACCAGCTCATATCTGATCCTCCTTTTCAACTGTAAATTACTTCATCCTTTTGAATTTTCTCTGAGAAATGATAACGTTTCCTTTTGCGTAGACTATACTTTAACTCATCCATATTTGAACACATTTAGTTCTTCTCGTAGGACTTGGTAGTTCGGTAGACGAGATAAAATGCATATAGATTTTCGGAAGGAAATGATTACGTCTTAGTTGAATGGATGTGCTATAAGTTAAAGACACTTTTTAACTACTGTTGAACTAGTAGGCGCTACAACAGGGTGTTACTGAAGTAGTTATTTGTTCGTAGCTATGATGATGACGCTAGTTGAAACGCGTTTGACAAAAATAAACGTACTTTTGTTATTATTCTTATATAAACTAACTAGCTGCCCGATCTGGCTTTGCACGGATAGACAAATCAAAGTTAAATGTTTATTAACAAAAAGTAAAAATATATATATCTATAAATATATTAGGCTACACTATGTATTTCTTATGGGTATTTTTAATAACTTTGACCCCCCGAACCCCCCCTCTTAAATTTCGATCCAAATTTCATTCCAATACTGTCGATGGTTTTTGAGATTTCGTGATGAGCCAGTGAGTGGTATTTGAATTAGATATATATACTAGCTGACCCGGCAATGCTTCGCTATTGCATTTTTAATTATTTTGGTGAAATAAATGCGACAAATGATGGTAATTTTGTGTGTCATAAGGATATGAATCGTAGGTTCTAAACTATGTCATTTATACCACTTCATAGCTGTACACCATTTACATGTCGCCATAGGACCTAGTTCAACTGTTTTTTTGTCTTTGTGATAATCGGTGTTGCAGTTGTAGTGAAATCCTGACATTGATTTTTCAGACCAATCCTTTTGGTAGTTTTGGAGAAATCGTGATTTAGTCAATTTGAACCACCCAACCCCCCCCCCTCAATATTTCGAATTTTGAATCCCTTTCTTAGTGAGCATCTATGGCCCTAGAGGAAGCTACATACCAAATTTGGTTCCAATCCATTCAGTAGTTTTTGAGATTTCGTGATGAGTCAGTGAGTGAGTGAGTGAGTGGTATTTGGCTTCTATTTATACAGGGTGTCCCCGAACTCTCTGGACCCCTTTTATGGATATGTTCCTGGGATCGAGACAAACATATTTAACAATATAAACATGGGTCTACGGGGCTTATTTTCTGTCAGATTTAAGATCCAATCATCCATTTAGCCACTATTCATTTAGCCACCAGGTAGGCTCCGGCAAACGTCTTTAAAGGTAGACGGGTTCACCGATTCACTGACATAAACTATGAGGCACTTCCCATAATCGTACCTCCTCGACCTCATACTTGAATTAAAGCTCTCGACGAGAAACTTTCAGAAAAATTGTTAAAAGTTAACATTTTTAATTTTGAAAGCACCTTTTGAGCGGGATAGATTATTTTCAATATTTTCATTATTGCACTTTGATCGCGTTTTGTAAGAAAACGGTAAGAGATAGAAAAAAATGTTGAACACAAAAGTCGTAGAAAATTTAATTTCAAACTAACGATTTTCCGTCAGATTCAAGATCCAATCATCCGTTCAGCCGTTATTCACCCGAGAAGGAGCTCCGGCACACAATCCTTCAAATTACAAATGTTAATCTTACGGAGATAATGTTTAATGAGTTTGAGTCAGCTGCCAAATAAGCAGCCGATTTATGCTCGGTCACCTACGTACAAACGAGCCAAAGATTAACGAGATTATTTAGCAAATTTTCCAACTGCGAGTGAAGCAAAGCGTCCAGTGGCAGAGCTCCTAGTTTATATACAAGATTTATACAACACGATTTTTAATTCAACTGTATAAATAGATAGATAATCCTCAAACCCAACTTTATCTACTGAAACTTTAACATTTATATCTTACTATGAGAAAACATGCGTTACTTCGCATCCCTGCCCGACGTGGTAGCAAAGCTAAAACAACCCGAAAAGTCAAGCTATAAAAAACCTTGAAATGATTTCAAATCCTAAGGACTTGAATGGAGAAAAGCAAATACACCTACCGCTTTCTATCACTTATAATAGAGAGATGGGTAAATGGGGTACACGGCCGGGTTGGCTCCTAGGTGAGAAGGTAACTAAACTTATCACCAACGGCCATGGACTGTCCAACCTGTGAAAGGACGCCTTCGGGAGAAAAACGTCTGTGTTTTTACTACCCACGCTTCCTTGTTGAAGGAACCAATTCCATTGTGATGAAGGGAATGGGACGCAAGTAGAAAAACTACAAAACTAACAGTTCACCAAACACATAAAAAAAAAGTAAATGTGTGCGGTCGTGGGACCCCCGTCAGGAACGTAGTTCATCACGCCTTTTCTTCAATTCTTTTACCAGCCTTAACGGCAACATACACGCATAATTTTAAATCTTTCAATTGCCGTTTATTATTAGATAGTTTTTCATACAAATATTTACTGTTTCCATGCGTTTAACGTTATTATAATAAAGGTGTAGAATTAATTATAACATCAAAGCTAACATGGTAAACTCAGTTAAATGTCCATTCTTTGTAAATACATTCAATAAACATAAAATGTTGGTACATCCGTCTAAGCCCAAACTAAAATTATTGTGTGTATGTTTAATTTATTTTACCTGTCTTAAAGGCAACAAACATACAACAATTTTAGGTTAGGCCTAGGCTTAAAATTACTTTCTAGGCCTAACCTAAAATTTCAGCGCTTGACGATAATATCTGAACTACGCCGGACGGAACCGATCGTCTGTTAATTTAAATTGATGAACCAAAACACATGTTTCTTGAATGTATTTACATTCATTGCTATAGCAACCAATTTGGTAACGCTTTTTCGTTACTGGTATTTTATATTTGTCATTGCCGTAGCAACCAATTAATAACACTTTTTTCGTTGCGCATTGCATTTTCTATTTGATAACACCAACCGCAAACCGCGTTAAAGAACTCGTTAAAAAAAATGGCTCTTCTTAACGGAATGTCCCGAGCTAAGAATAAAGCAACAACAGAAAAAAGCAAAAGAAAGCTAACTTGTAAAATCAAAACAACATAAAAAGGTTAATTCAAAATTTACATAGGAAATAGACCAGACCATGAGAGGGTTGAAGTCACCATTTTCTTAAACGAGTTCCGCCCCTGTATTTATACTAGGACGGTGTTCCTAATTTGTATTTATCAGTCCAAAAACCACCTACAGACATAATTTTATTGCAACATTTTTAAACTAACTGTAATATTGTAGATATGCAAAAACAACTGCTGTGTTGTTATTTAAAGGCCCTTGAAAAATTTCTCAATATTCATCTCTATAAACCACTATAACAATGGCGCATAATTCACTTAAAATTTCAATCAGTTGTAAAGATATGCTTTTGTAAGTATAAAGGAGCACCAGGATGACAAGGGCACTTGGGGAAGTGCAATAAAACGTCAACGGAAAAGCAATAAAAGGTGTCGGTTTGCAATTTACCCAGATTTATGTATTCCTCTGTTCTTGGTAGTGAAGCGGAGCGTGAGAAAAACAGAATGTCACTGGTGATTAGTTTTACTAACGTTGGATGTGAGTTTGATTTTTGATTTTTTTCTAACAAAGTTTCTAAACGCGGGTTTCGGTATAAGTTAACAAATAGAAAATATAATGCGTTATGAAAAAAAAATGTATTAATTGGCAATGACAAATATAAAATACGAGTAACGAAAAAGACGTTACCAAATTGGTTGCTATGGCAATGAATGTAAAAACATTCAAGAACATTGAGTTTTGTTCATCAATTTAAATTAAGAAACAAACGGTTCCGTCCGGCGTAGTTCAGATATTATCGTCAAGAGATGAAGTTTTAGGTTAGCCCTAGAAAGTAATTTTAAGTCTAGGCCTAACCTAAAATTATTGTATGTATGTTGCCGTTAAAGCAGGTAAAATAAATTAAACATACAAATAATAATTTTAGATTTGGCCTAGAAGGATGAACCAACATTTTATGTTTATTGAATGTATTTACAATGAATTGACATTTAACTGTGTTTACCATCCAAGCTTTGATATTATAACTAATTCTATACCTTTATTATAATAACATTAAACGTATGGAAACAGAAATGTTTGCATAAAGAACAATCTAATAATAAACGGCAATTGAAAGATTAAAATTATGAGTGTATTTTCCTGTTAAGGCTGGTAAAAGAATTGAAGAAAAGACGTGATGAACCGCACACATTTACTTTTTATTTATGTGTATTTATGTTCATTATTGTACATTTTTCTCTATATTTTAAGCTGCTTGTTGTTTCATTCTTGTGTGTGTATTGTTCCAATGCGTTGTAGTATAACCTGTTTTATACAAATACTTTTTGGCAAAAAAAGCAATATCGAATAAATAAATGTACCTGGCTTTAGTGGCCATGCTTAGAGTATCTGTCCACAAAGCTCAAAGTTCCCTTGTTCGAATGCAAGTGAAGACTACTGAGGTTTATCTAGTTAAAAACCCCTTTGGTTATAAGTAATGATAAAACTAGTCAAATTTAATTCCGACATGGTATTATTGGCTGGATTATTAGTCTGGAATATTGAGTATTTTAAGTGATGGTAAGTTTTTTTTATTAATAAAAATTTGGAAATTTTCAGGGCAGCTGGTGGTAAACCTTAGGAGAACAGTTCCAATCTCATTTTTACTAATATCAAAGAATATTTTGTCTCTAAAAATATAATGACTGGATGTGCTTAATTTTACTTCCAGTCGATCAGAAACACGAACAAAATGTTACATGACACATTTTACCACTTTTTTTAAAACCATTTCAGAGTACGATATTAGTTTCTCTTTGACATACATTTAGGAGTAATTTAACTTGAGAGAACGCCGTGTAAAGAGAAGCTATGTCTAACAGCTTTTAGTGTAGTGCATAATTTGTTTCCCGTGCAAATATGGTGGGGGGGAAATGTGGAGAAGGTGCGTAATTGAGTTTGGGAGTAATTATGTTTCATCGAAACCTACGCCTAGATCAAACTTTCCAATATATTCTTGTGAGCTTTAGGCTAGGTGAACGGTTTAGATGATTTTTATTAAATCTCCACTTTATTGACTTTATATTTTGCCATTTCAAATCTGTTATGTGTTCATTTTTGTCTATATTTTATTATATATATTATTTATTTGTATTGTGTTGCAATCTACTGTACTTTAGGAACTTTTTTAATTCTTTAAATTGCAAAAACATGTCTCCCAAATTTTGGTGGATCTAGCACTACATCGAATTTTACTGTGTTGTAAAATATTGTTCTCCATCGTACAGTAGGAATAGTGAACCTTTTCTAGACGTTTTCATTGCTTGCATACATCCACATTTAATAATCTTATAGCCTATTGAATGGCAATGGAATTACTTATAATGTATGCATAATTAACTTTTTTTAGACTTTATATTTAGCACATATCTTAAATATTTGGTGTATCTTGTACTACACTTCACTGTAATCAATTGTCCAGTAGGCCTAGTGATCTTTTTTTAGACTTTATATTGCCAACATATCTTCAAAGTTGGGTGTATCTTGTACTGCACTGCAATGTACTGTGTTTTACTG
>JAGFPH010012599.1:0-11064 GCA_018207615.1 Philaenus spumarius | reverse complement strand
GCTCACTGCCTACATAATAGGTACGACCTCAAGTTAGTGGGAAAATATTGAAGCTTGCAAATTATTTTAAAGAAAGGATAGCCTGTAAATAGTTTCAAAAAATGTTGTTAGTTCATTCATAAAGTTCAACATACATTTTGTATGGTGTTCTTAAAGAACTTGTAATAATTCTTATGTATTTTTTAGATAAAATAAACGACATGGTACTACAGATTAGTGAGAACAATTTTTGCGGTCAACTATACGTTTTTCGTACTTAAAAAAATTTAAACCAAACCTAAAATAATAATGTCATAGCAAAGGCACCGGATCACATTTTTATATCCAATGAGGTTTGTAGCTAAATTACACTGCATCCCGGTAAATTTCACTCATTGCCCTTATACTAGTCCGGCACATGTTTCGTACCGATATTTTGACAAAAACATGTACGGGTGCGTAATGTTATTATGTTGTGGTCGTGTTTTTAAATGTTTTATATTTCTTTGTTGATGACCTCTATTGAAGGAATTACAACAAAACTAACTAGGAATAGTTAGTTTTGAAAACTTAGAGTTTTTGTAACCGCCGTAGCATCTGCGAGATGAGTAAAATAGACCACGAGACAGTGTGTACTTTAGTTGTAAACCTCGTTATATAGAACATGGATACGAAACTAAAAAAGTTTGAAAATTCACAAAAAAAATATTATTTACACCCAGCAAGATTACAAAAATGGCGAATTCAGTTTTCAAACGATGTTTAATTTAGTCAGACCGTCTAGTTTTTTCCTCAATTTCCTAGAAGTTAAAAAAACTTCTTCTGTGATACGACTTTAAAAAACACTCCATCTGGAAAATTAAACTGATTTTAAGGGATCCCTTTCTGAATTTTATTGTATTGGGGGAACTCCAATACCTATCTCCCTCTCTGCAACCCCATAAATCCCTCCTTCCGTATCGACCCTCAGAGATTACCAGCTCATATCTGATCCTCCTTTTCAACTGTAAATTACTTCATCCTTTTGAATTTTCTCTGAGAAATGATAACGTTTCCTTTTGCGTAGACTATACTTTAACTCATCCATATTTGAACACATTTAGTTCTTCTCGCAGTGGGTGCGGACTTGGTAGTTCGGTAGACGAGATAAAATGCATATAGATTTTCGGAAGGAAATGATTACGTCTTAGTTGAATGGATGTGCTATAAGTTAAAGACACTTTTTAACTACTGTTGAACTAGTAGGCGCTACAACAGGGTGTTACTGAAGTAGTTATTTGTTCGTAGCTATGATGATGACGCTAGTTGAAACGCGTTTGACAAAAATAAACGTACTTTTGTTATTATTCTTATATAAACTAACTAGCTGCCCGATCTGGCTTTGCACGGATAGACAAATCAAAGTTAAATGTTTATTAACAAAAAGTAAAAATATATATATCTATAAATATATTAGGCTACACTATGTATTTCTTATGGGTATTTTTAATAACTTTGACCCCCCCAACCCCCCCCCCCCAACCTCGATCCAAATTTCATTCCAATACTGTCGATGGTTTTTGAGATTTCGTGATGAGCCAGTGAGTGGTATTTGAATTAGATATATATACTAGCTGACCCGGCAATGCTTCGCTATTGCATTTTTAATTATTTTGGTGAAATAAATGCGACAAATGATGGTAATTTTGTGTGTCATAAGGATATGAATCGTAGGTTCTAAGCTATGTCATTTATACCACTTCATAGCTGTACACCATTTACATGTCGTCATAGGACCTAGTTCAACTGTTTTTTTTTTGTCTTTGTGATAATCGGTGTTGCAGTTGTAGTGAAATCCTGACATTGATTTTTCAGACCAATCCTTTTGGTAGTTTTGGAGAAATCGTGATTTAGTCAATTTGACCCACCCAAACCAACTCCCCCCTAATATTTCGAATTTTGAAACCCTTTCTTAGTGAGCACCTATGGCCCTAGAGGAAGCTACATACCAAATTTGGTTCCAATCCATTCAGTAGTTTTTGAGATTTCGTGATGCGTCAGTGAGTGAGTGAGTGAGTGGTATTTGGCTTCTATTTATACAGGGTGTCCCCGAACTCTCTGGACCCCTTTTATGGATATGTTCCTGGGATTGAGACAAACATATTTAACAATATAAACATGGGTCTACGGGGCTTATTTTCTGTCAGATTTAAGATCCAATCATCCATTTAGCCACTATTCATTTAGCCACCAGGTAGGCTCCGCCCAACGTCTTTAAAGGTAGTCGGGTTCACCGATTCACTGACATAAACTATGAGGCACTTCCCATAATCGTACCCCCTCGACCTCATACTTGAATTAAAGCTCTCGACGAGAAACTTTCAGAAAAATTGTTAAAAGTTAACATTTTTAATTTTGAAAGCACCTTTTGAGCGGGATAGATTATTTTCAATATTTTCATTATTGCACTTTGATCGCGTTTTGTAAGAAAACGGTAAGAGATAGAAAAAAATGTTGAACACAAAAGTCGTAGAAAATTTAATTTCAAACTAACGATTTTCCGTCAGATTCAAGATCCAATCATCCGTTCAGCCGCTATTCACCCGAGAAGGAGCTCCGGCACACAATCCTTCAAATTACCAATGTTAATCTTATGGAGATAATGTTTAATGAGTTTGAGTCAGCTGCCAAATAAGCAGCCGATTTATGCTCGGTCACCTATGTACAAACGAGCCAAAGATTAACGAGATTATTTAGCAAATTTTCCAACTGCGAGTGAAGCAAAGCGTCCAGTGGCAGAGCTCCTAGTTTATATACAAGATTTATACAACACGATTTACAATTCAGCTGGATAAATAAATAGATAATCCTCAAACCCAACTTTATCTACTGAAACTTTAACATTTATATCTTATTATGAGAAAACATGCGTTACTTCGCATCCCCGCCCGACGTGGTAGCAAAGCTAAAACAACCCGAAAAGTCAAGCTATAAAAAACCTCGAAATGATTTCAAATCCTAAGGACTTGAATGGAGAAAAGCAAATGCACCTACCGCTTTCTATCACTTATAATAGAGAGATGGGTAAATGGGGTACACGGCCGGGTTGGTTCCTAGGTGAGAAGGTAACTAAACTTATCACCAACGGCCATGGACTGTCCAACCTGTGAAAGGACGCCTTCGGGAGAAAAACGTCTGTGTTTTTACTACCCACGCTTCCTTGTTGAAGGAACCAATTCCATTGTGATGAAGGGAATGGGACGCAAGTAGAAAAACTACAAAACTAACAGTTCACCAAACACATTAAAAAAAAGTAAATGTGTGCGGTCGAGGGACCCCCGTCAGGAACGAATTTCATCACGCTTCTTCTTCAATTCTTTTACCAGCCTTAACGGCAACTTACACGCATAATTTTAATATTTCAACTGCCGTTTATTATTAGATTGTTTTTTATACAAATATTTACTGTTTCCATGCGTTTAACGTTATTATAATAAAGGTGTAGAATTAATTATAACATCAAAGCTTAACATGGTAATCAGAGTTAAATGTCCATTCTTTGTAAATACATTAAATAAACATAAAATGTTGGTACATCCGTCTAAGCCCAACCTAAAATGATTGTGTGTATGTTTAATTTATTTTACCTGTCTTAAAGGAAACATACTTACAACAATTTTAGGTTAGGCCTAGGCTTAAAATTACTTGCTAGGCCTAACCTAAAATTTCAGAGCTTGACGATAATATCTGAACTACGCCGGACGGAACCGATCGTCTGTTAATTTAAATTGATGAACCAAAACACATGTTTCTTGAATGTATTTACATTCATTGTTATAGCAACCAATTTGGTAACGCTTTTTCGTTACTGGTATTTTATATTTGTCATTGCCGTAGCAACCAATTAATAACACTTTTTTCGTTGCGCATTGCATTTTCTATTTGATAACACCAACCGCAAACAGCGCTAAAGAACTCGTTAAAAAAAATGGCTCTTTCGAACGGTATGTCCCGAGCTAAGAATACTATAGTAAAATTCAACTCAGAGTGAGGCGGAAGTTAAAGCCTCTCGAGGGGGAGACTTATTAGCACGGTCGACTGGTTTCCGCTCCACTCCTACCTGAATTTTAGTTTTTTTATAGTAGCGTTATGCAAACTTTTTTTATAACAAGAAAATATAAAAATAAATCACATAACGATGTGTATCGCGGTCGTCAGTTTATTTTGATACCAAATTTGAAGTAAATCGGTAAATGTTGAGTAATTAAATGGCATAGCTTTAATGTAACTAAGAACTATTGAAGGTGTTTTTAATTACTCAACATTTACCGATTTACTTCAAATTTGGTATCAAAATAAACAGACGATCGTGATACACAACGTTATGTGATTTATTTTTATATTTTCTTGTTATAAAAAAAGTTTGCATAACGCTACTATAAAAAATTAAAATTCAGGTCGGAGTAGAGCGGAAACCAGTCGACCGTGCTGACCCTCGGTAGGCTTAAACTTCCGCCTCACTCTGAGGTGAATTTTACTATATACAATACAAAAAAGCAAAAGAAAGCTAGACGAAATAAAATTCTAACTGTGAAATCAAAATGACCTAAAAAGGTTGATTCAAAATTTAAATAGGAAATAGACCAGACCGTGAGAGGGTTTAAATTCATAATTTTCTTAAACGACTTTGCCCCCTGTATTTATACTAGGACCTTGTTCCTAATTTGTATTTATCAGTCCAAAAACCACATACAGACATAATTTTATTGTAACATTTTTAAACTAACTGTAATATTGTAGATATACAAAAACAACTGCTGCGTTGTTATTTAAAGGCCCTTGAATAATTTCTCAACATTCATCTCTATAAACCACTATAACAATGGCGCATAATTCACTTAAAATTTCAATCAGTTGTAAAGATATGCTTTTGTGAGTATAAAGGAGCACCAGGATGACAAGGGCACTTGGGGAAGTGCAATAAAACGTCAACGGAAAAGCAATAAAAGGTGTCGGTTTGCAATTTACCCAGATTTATGTATCCCTCTGTTCTTGGTAGTGAAGTGGTGCGTGAGAAAAACAGAATGTTACTGGTGATTCGATTTATTAACGCTGGATGTAAGTTACGCGTTACCCTTAATAACAATAATGGGTAATTAATTACCTTATTTCACCGTCAAGCACTCGGAGTTGTGTACATTGCCTCCACGAAATAACAACTGAACCAAGTCATCAAGTTGTATGTTGAATTTGATCTTTGAGACAGTCTATATTTGGTTTTTCAAGTGTTTGTGATTTTTTAATGTTCTGTGTATAGTTTGTGTCGACGTGTACAACAACAGTGGGATTGATATTTTTTGAGGTTGATCTGATGATGGCGGCATGAAACACCGAAACCGGTAATCGGAAAGGATATATTTAGAGCGCTTGACGGTGGAATAAGGTAGGTAATTAATTAGCAATTATTATAATATTGCATACTTGGAAGCTAGACAACGAGGCCGTAGCCAGGAAAACGTTTCGGGGAGGGGGGTTCAGGTCAGGACCGGGGATTTGAATTTAAACCCTTTCAACACGGTCACAGCTATAAGGACGCACATGAACACTATGAGAAGCGACCGACCCACAGTGCATTGGACGCCAATCCCCGTATTGGGAGTATTTTCAATACACAGTGAATTGCGTGCTTCGCACGCCAACCTTCGTATTGCGAGTATTTTCAATACACAGCGCATTGCGTGTTTTGTTTGAGTAAAGTATTTTTGTTGGACCTTCACAGTTTTCTTATTTAATAGATCAGATCAAGCTCACAAGAGAGTAAGGCTGTAACCTACTGCATCCATGTGTATCGTACGTTGTAGTTTAATCAAGTTAATCTAAACATCAGTATGCATGCAATGCACAATGATGTAAAATATGTTGCTGGATCCTCTGTTGTGTTGTCTATTTTATATAATTTAATTATCACTTTTTAAACCTAGTATTAATTTTTACTACTAAATTTCATGATTTCAGGGGGGTTTTTACCCCTTAACCCCATCCCACTGGCTACGGCCTTGCTAGAAATATCACGTTTAAACTACCCATAAGTTTATATTTGAAATATCTTCACACTACTACACAAAATTTACCTTTTGATGCACTTGGTTTCAGAAATAACGTTTTCCCTACTTTTTAAGTACCACAACGGCACTTTAGTTCTATTCTAAACTTCTTTGAATGATAACAAACGTAGAACATAATTTAATGCAGTTTTTGTCTTTTCTTTAAATTTCTAATTTATACACAATTTATTGGCAATTTAATTTATTGTAGGATCAATTTGCCTTCAGGCTATATCTTTTCGCGTGACCGTTTCGCATGTCGATATTTGGAGAGTTAACATCAACTACATCTTATTCTACGATAATATGTTTTCTGACCGCAAGCTGTACTAACAATGTATGTGATAGTATACTTCAAGATATAATAAACTTGAAGAAGTGCTATCAATAAAATTGGTGGGTCTTTTAATTGATGACAAGTTGAACTGGTGTAACGCGGCCCGCTTACTTAGGTCCAGCTCCCCGATGTCTGTCTCCTTGAAGCGGCGTCTTCCTAGGTCAGAATGTACCCTTCTGTCCTCGTGCGGACGTACGGGTGATGTCAGGATGTAGGCGGTGGATGGGTTCCTCAATAATCGGTAAACTTGTAGAGGTTTCAACTATGGTTTATTAACTTAACGCCATGAGGAAAAAGCAAGATTCAACCCCCCATGAAGTCTACTCACGGACGCGTGTGCTCCCAGACCGACTACTGCATACCGTGATGCGCTCGACCGGCGCTGGGCGTCCCCCTCCCTTAGTTAAACTATGAACTGATTGATCAGCAGTATAAGGTATGTTCTAGCCAACAATATACTTTGTCCGCTGTTAGTAAACTCTTTGTTATTAATCATTATTAATAAATGTTATTATCACTTATTATTACGAGGTGAATGGTACTCGTCACACTGGCATGACCACTGTTAGGATTAGTAGTTTAGGGTTAGGGATTATATAAGTGGTCATATAATTATTATAGGAAAGAGTAATTTAAGACTTGCAAGCCCCAAGACGAGAACACAGAAAACAGGGTAACAACGCGGCATTTGATGTAATGGCTGACATAATTAAGGCACACTTAAGAGGCCTAATTGTGCTAACCCATTATGCTATAAAAGTTTCCTACTGACCTAGATAAGGGGCCAGTGTTTTGTGAGACGGCCGGAGGCTCTGTTGGTCGGAGTACCAACCTTTGAACGTTCGACAAGAGAGTATCACGGGGGCTCCAGTTGAAGCACACTTGGGAAGCACTGGTAGAAAGGTGAGGATACGTATTGTTAATATGCATTCTTAAAGCATTTGTGTTTTACTTGTTATTAAAGTAGAAGACCGTTCAAGTAAGGTATTGCGTTACATGACATTGCTATTTCGGGTGTCTCGTCTTGGGATATAATTGATAGGGATAAAGAGCCTGACACGATTATAGAGTCAACCTTTGTCAGTAATTACGCGATCACTGTATGTTGTCCCTTACTGCGGACTACATAAAAAAACAAAGTTGTAAATACTATTTTAAAAAAAAAAATCGGAGTTATTACACTTCCGTATATTTGCATACTTCAAGTGTTGCTTTTACTTTCTCCCCCCCAATACGTAGTACATGGAGAAAGTAATGTTTTCGTCCAAATTTTCGAATTTGAATCTTTAGTGGTATTATCTGTTTTGGTGCTCCCTGAACCACAAACAAATTTTTAGTGGAATTATCTGTGTTGGTGCTTCCTGAATCCAAAAATATTTTTAGTGGAATTATTTGTTTTGTTATGTCTGTTAGGATGTGTACAGAGCTGGATACCACACCAACAGTCCGATTTTGATGAAGTTTTTTATGTAGGTGTAGTTCTGGAATATCTCCAGGCTTTTTTTTTCATTTTTTCAAATGCTTTATTTTTAAGGGGTTTTACCCCATAAAAATGGCAAAAAAACCGAGAAAAATCCAAATTTCTCAAAAACGGCTTTAACAATTTTGAAAAAATTTTTCTTATTTGTAGCCCTTTGTACAATACCGTATGCAAAAAACTGCATCTTTCTAAAAATTCTCGTTTAGGTAATAATAATAATAATAATAATAATAACTGATTTTTAGGGGTTTTTGGCCATAAAGGGGGTTGTTTTTCAAAACCCTTTACCGTGCATCTATACGGGCCTAATTGACATGTTTGGTGCAAATTTGTTCGAAATCGATCAAATAGTTTTAATAATAATAATAATAATAATAATATGCTACTCTTGGGAAGGTATAAAGTTTCAACTGGGAGAAAGTATGTAGTATCTGGTACCGTTTATTTTAAATTCAAGTGGGATCAAATCCAAAATTCGGACGTAAATTTCGTGTAAAGCACCAGGCAAGCTTGTGAGTATCATGCCAGGGCAGGTTAAGTTTATACAGTAAACTTCCCTCACAAGTTGGTGCAAAGTTCATGAATAAGTTTCCTAAAAGCATTAAAAATTCACCAAATTACAGGGTTTTTAAACACAGTCTTAGACAATTTTATTGTCTGGATCCTTTTACTCGGTGGATTGGTTTGTGCATCATGATCGTACTATTTTCTGATAGATGTGATCTTTTTTTGGGATGTTTTTTATTTTATTAAGTTATTCTTACAGATTTTCCTTAACGCGGGTTGCGGTAGGAGTTAACAAATAGAAAATGTAATGCGTAACGAAAAAAGTGTTATTAATTGGTTGTTATGGCAATGACAAATATAAAATACGAGTAACGAAAAAGCATTATCAAATTGGTTGCTATGGCAATGAATGTAAATACATTCAAGAAACATGTGTTTTGGTTCATCAATTTAAATTAAGAGACAATCGGTTCCGTCCGGCGTCGTCAAGCGCTGAAGTTTTAGGTTAGGCCTAGAAAGTAATTTTAAGTGTAAGCCTAACCTAAAATTATTGCATGTATGTTGCCGTTAAGGCAGGTAAAATAAAGTAAACATACACATAATAATTTTAGATTATGCCTAGATGGATGAACCAACATTTTATGTTTATAGAATGTATTTGTATTTACAATTTATGGACATTTAACTGTGTTTACCATACAAGCTTGGATGTTATAATTAATTCTACACCTTTATTGACCGATCGAAGCGAGGTCTCCGTTTTAGCTCAACTGTTCGGCATTTCGTCTGTGTGTCTGTCTGTCTCACGATTAAGGCCAAACGCCTTGACCGATTTTGATGATTTTTTGCATGAATAATCCTTATTCCTACGCCGAGTGGTGTATGTATACGCATTTTTCATTTTTAGCCCCTTAAATAAAATATAAATGGCGGCCGGACCGTTTCTCTCAGTGTAAGCTTTTTTCCAAAGCCAGTTTGTGGCTTAACTTAAAAACTGATAACATTTCGTAGGTAGCAAATTTGATTTTCAACAAAATTGTATTCTTGATTTTTTTCCGTATCTCTAACGGTAAGCTCACAAAATAGCCGTACACTTCAAATTTGTTAAAAATCGTCCAAGTTTTTGAATTTTAACCATGTTTTTATACGTTTATTCTAAACCAATTCAAAAGGGTTCCATAACTGTTTTGTAGATAAAGGTTCAAAGACTTCATATATGCCAGTAAAAAAATTATTGAAGTAAAATTAACAAAGTTATTAGCTCAAGAAACAAGCATGTTCAGTAACGAAAGGAAAAGGTTCAACTTTAGGCCTACATAAAAAGTAGTACACATTTTTTGCAATTTTTTTCATAAATGTATTCAATTTTTATAATTTAGTTCTAAATAGAACTGTATAAAAATATTTATCAATTTAAAATTTCTTATTTTGAAAACACCAGTTTTTATGTTCCTACTACAAGACTACTAACAAAACTAGGCATATTTTTAATAGTAATTTAGGAATATATCCTTTGCCCAAAAATGACATATTATTATCATAAGAAAGTGTAGAGAATAAATAAAAGAATTAAACTGTACACTTGTAAATTATTATTTCATAAAAGTATTTGACTTAGCTTTTCTTGAATTACAAAATGAGATGAAACAAATGAAACCTCGCGACGATAAAGGGCATAAAAAATGACAGTTGGACAGCGTGGGAAGTGTTGGTACATGGGTTGAGATCACTATTACGACGCTTTAACATCGTTTGTTTTCATTATTTCTAATATTGGAATAGTTTTACCTACCTTACGCACTATGAAACTAAATAAAAAACAATGCCCCCTAAAAGAAAATATTTAGCAGTTAAAGCTCAAGAAAAGAAAAAAACGAGAACTATAGAAACCCCGGAATCGCGGAAATTGCAAAATAAAGTTTCACTGGCTAAACCTTCTGCTTACTTCCTTACTGGCACACTATTTTTAACCTAAGCTCAAAACCACATTTGTTATTTCAACGAGCGAGGTCTACTGTTCACAGAACTACTAGTTATAATAACATAAAACGTATGGAAACAGTATATGTTTGTATAATAAACAATCTAATAAGAAACGGCAATTGAAAGATTAAAATTATGAGTGTATTTCGCTGTTAAGGCTGGTAAAAGAATTGAAGAAAAGACGTGATGAACTTCGTTCCTGACGGGGGTCCCACGACCGCACATATTTACTTTTTATTTATGTGTATGTTCATTATTGTACATTTTTCTCAGAAGGGCTCAGGGGAAGAAGGGGGTAAGTAAATTTGTGTCAATTTTACAGGAAACAGTTTTTAGAGTTTTAGGATTAAAATCTTTATACAAAATTCAAGTTTTGTTTATTTTTAAGAGTTGTCACTGTAGCTTTATCAGTTCTTTACTAAATTTAGTAGGTTAGATCGTCATAGTTACCTTGATTTTTAAGAAATAACACAAATTGTACACAAACTCTATAATTACACGTTATAAAGGGGGTAACTCATATAAATCCTGGGGGAAAAGGAGTTAAGTCATCAACATTTATCAGTGTTGGTCTGTAAGACCCGTTTGTTATTGTTAAAAACGATTACAAACTGGAATTCTTATCACTTACATACAAATTTTGTTCATTTTTGAGTTAACATCGAGTACCATGTCTTCATAGCCTGTCTATTTCA
>JAGFPH010012598.1:7480-29492 GCA_018207615.1 Philaenus spumarius | reverse complement strand
ATGTATATATATATATATATATATATATATATATATATAGATATAAATATAAGGACAATACAGTACGATTTGCTCTGATAGAAGGACAATACTCTACATTTGGCGTACTGTTTAGTGTGACCTGAAATGTCCTAAATTCATGCTAAGAATCAGGACATTTCAATACTTTACTCTGGTATAAGGACTTCTTCATACTTGTACAGTTTAGTGCTGAAGACGTTTGAATACGGCTGCTGGACTATTTAATACAGTATATAAAATCTATTGCCAACTGTTTCCCACAAGTTCATAAATAAAGGGAATTTCCACTGGGAATTAATAATGTTTCTCTACGTTGTAAATACATGTAAATGTGTTTTTTTCTTCAAGTGAAATTGCTGAAGTTAGTTTATTCTGCAAAATATATTTCAGGTAAGCTAATTATTAAACCAAATTTTAAATAAGTAATAGTATCTAGGAACTAGGCCTAGTAACTTAGTTTGTTTTGAAGGTTATGTCAGGAAACAACTTTATTAAACATTGCACAAATCATTATTTAAAAGAGGATTAGTCTAGGCCTATTTGTAGAATACTTATTTTGCATTCCACTTTTTATAATGAAATATGTACAAACGTAAAAGAGACATAGTAATTAATACAAATTTAAGATGCCTAGGCCTAGGCTAAGTCACAAGAAGTTCTGCATTAAGTTGGTCTTTAAATGCCAGGTTAAAATAATGATGAAATTGAAAAATGTAGTTAGTTTTAATTTAACTAAATATTTAATTTAATACCCAGTAAGTAGGCCTAGGCCTATTAGGCTAGTTTTAAAAATAATATATTTCTAACCTCAGGCTATTATTTCTAACCTTGGTTATGTCATGTCCTTTTTTAACTCTAATTATTTAATCTTTTAGACTGGAAATACACAGCTTATTTGAATTGATTATAGACATTTATTTTCAGTAGATCATTGTTGACTTTTGAAGTGTGGTAACTTTGGTTAGGTTTGTTTGTTTTCAAATTTGAAATAAAAATACTGTTATAATAATAATAATGTTTGTATAGAGGATCTATGTTAGTTGTATGCCTTTAGAAGCTATTGTATAAAACATGCATAGAAACAAAATTCACCTCTAGGCTACAAATAAGTTGAGTGTAATGAGGCTGATAATTATTTGTAAGATATAGGCCTAGCCTACTTAGGCCTAGGCTCCAAGTTGATACAATAATAACTCTTTCAAGTTATTCTAATTTTATTAGGCTTAAGACGGCCTAGTACATTTGGCGAAATTACAGTATACGCCCTCTAACCTACAATGTCAACCAAAACATTTTTCTATGACTTTAGGAACGTTAATTAATCGTACGGCATAAGTTTACTATTCGACCATAGTCTAATAGTTTTGCAGATAACGACGTTGTTTTACATGTAAATGTTGAATACAGTTAAACATACTGTAACTAAATACTATAGGTTAGAACCTTTTAAGTTTTTTTTATTATTATTCTTGCATTTCTGTTGCCATAGGTTAGCCTACGGTCGAATAGTAAACTTGCACCAATCGTAGGCCCTACCAACTTATATATGTTTATGAACTGCAAACATAGAGGCGTAAGTTTACTATTCGACCCTAGCTTAATATTTTTGCAGACAATGACATTGTTTACATTCTACTGTTAAATGTTGAATACAGATAAACATACTGTGACTAAATACTATAGGTTAGAACCTTTTAGGTTTTTTTTTATTATTATTATTGCAATTCTGTTGTCAAAGGTTAGCCTAGGGTCGAATAGTAAACTTGCGCCAACATAGGTACTGTGACAGGTAACTGTAGGTCTAAGTTAGTTTTGATTAATGTTTAGGACGCCCTTGTAGGTTAGAGGATAATATAGGTGTACGACAACTGTAACAAAGCCAACTGATGATCTTTGACAATGTAATTTTTAACATATTCTGAAATTACACACTTTAGACATACTGACTCTAAAAACACAAACCAGAACTGTCGCTGCCAAATGTAGGAAGTTGTAGTGAACGAAAACAGCAAAATTAAAGTATACGTCCTCTAACTTACAATACCAGACCTTATTTTACGTATACAAACAGTATGAATACAGTATTGTGAAACAGTATGCCAGTATATAGGCCTAATTATGAAATAATTTAAATTCAGTATAAAGGCAAATTCAGTAATTTGTGAAAAAGGGAATATATTCCTTTTTTTCATAATAAGTTATGTTTGTTTCATGTTGTTTGTTTTTAATGATTCAATCACTCTTTTTATTTGAGTTTACTAAGGTTTGTAATTTGGGTCCATTAAACGAATAACTAATAGGTCTACATTTTCCAGAAGTCGCATCATGGAAATGCGTATAATAGATAGTTTTCTTTTGAAATATACCTATGATCAGGTTAGAATGTTCAAAATAAAACCTTGGTTTATAGTAGGGTATAAACCCTTCTTTCAAAATCAGTAGCCTACCTAAATTATGATCTTTTTAAATGAAATCAAGATTTATGTAAAATAATGTTTGTCTTTATCTTTTCCGATGTAACTCTTAATTATTCGCCTGTTATATAAAATTCTTCTTTTATTTTCTAGAAAAACAATCAGGAAAATGTGTCCAGCATACAAAAAAATATAATGGATCAATTACCGGTACTGTAGAAAATGCATTTCAAATTTTAAAGATTGTGAAAGACTAGTAGAAGAAAACATGTTTGAGCATTACTACAACATTATCACATCATATCTGGAATGTATTATTGTAATGGTCCCATCAAATCTCATTTTCATATATTAACAAACCAAGAAAGGTAAGTTAACAAAATTACTTTTTTCTTAAAACCTAATTCTTTTATACAAATTTCCTGATAAATATCTCTAGCTAAAGTGTGAGTAGCAATACTCTTAGAGTTACTAAACACCTGTACTCCTTTGTTTGTTAAAATGAGCTGCAAATTATTATGAGCGAATTAAGTTAATGTGTTTTGGAAATTGTTGCTTTGCGAGTTTGCACCTCGACATTGCGGCCTAAGATTTTGGCATCCCAGCCGTCGGCCTCATAATAGAAGATGATAAATGGTAAAATCCCCCTCATGGATTTGAACCAGTACTTTGGATTGTTTTACGAGTGAAAACCCCAACAAGTTTCATTACAGTACAAGAAATCTAAAAAGATTACACCCAGACAACAAAATTGCTTCCGGGTTTTGGATTTTTGGCTAACGAACTCGTCCGAGTCACTTATAAAATCATCGTGTGTACGTGTGTAGCAAATCGGATGTAAATGCGGCCGTTAGAGTATGAACACATACCGGGTAAGTTTTAAATGTCCCCCCCCTAATTTTTTCCGCATTTCTTAAGAGATCGACTCCCAACCACCGCCGAACATCATTGATTAGTTTATACTTTCTTTTGATGAGCTTCACATTTTTGGCCGTCATCTTGGATCCGCCATATTGGAATGAACTTTTATTTTTTAAATGTATAGGTAAGGTTGTGACCCATCATTTCAAACTATTTTTTCCCGTAGAACACGATGCCGCAAACGGTTTTTAATTATCTGCTTTCGTTATCGAGATATTAACAATTTTGTTGTTTTATTCAAATTTTTTAAAAATATCGACCCTTTATCATCAGATATCACAGTTTGGTAGTAGCTTATAGATTTTTATTAAGTTATAAATGTTTACTGCCATCTTCAGTTTCGCAGAGGAAAGTTGTTAATACACTGAAATCAAACAAATTTACTGAAGATGGCAGTACAAATTTATAACTTAATAAAAATCTATAAGCTACTGCCAAACTGTAATATCTGATCATAAAGGGTCGATATTTAAAAAAAATTGAATAAAACAAGGGATTTTTGAAAATTTCAATTTTTTACAAAATTGTTAATATCTCGAGAACGAAATCAGATAATTAAAAACCGATTGCGGCATCGTGTTCTACGGTAAAAAGTAGTTTGAAATGATGGGTCACAACCTTACCTTTACATTTAAAAAAATAAAAGTTCATTCCAACATGGCGGATCCAAGATGGCGGCCAAAAATGTGAACCTCATCAAAAGAAAGTATAAACTAATCAACGATGTTCGGCGGTGGTTGGGAGTCGATATCTTAAGAAATGCGGAAAAAATTAGGGGGGGGGGACATTTAAAACTCACCCTGTATAATTTTTAATTACACCTCAAACCGTGTTCTGGGGACCGTGATCGGTGCTCATTTACTGCTCCCTACCTTAGGTCTCATCATAAGAGTCACTGCAATATCTCGTCTTTCCTATGGAAATTCGCTAAAAAGTTAAAACGCCAGGCCAGAATGAATTTTAGTCTGTCCGCTCGGCCGTGATACCTGACTTCTCGGAACTCAATGCCCGCTCCCTACCAGCTCGCCGGGCCTGCCGGTGGCAAACTAGTGGAGGGGCGTTGAAATCCGAGAAGTCAGGTATCACGGCCGAGCGGACAGACTATATATAACCTACTAGTCCACTTGGACTTCGGTATTGCTTGGTTTAATTTTAAGGGTGGTTATCCCATTGCATCCCTTCGACCTAAGTAACCGAATTGCGAATGTTTTTTTTATCAATTAAGAATAATATTAAATAATTTTAGATTTATAGTTTGTATGAATTTAGTGTGATTTATTGTTAGTGTATAGGGGTAGCTATCACATTAAAATTTTGTTTGTTTGTAGTGACGATATTCTCTAAAACAATCCTGGTACTAATATGTGTAAATTGTGAAATTTTAGTAATGTTAGTTGAGTAGTTTTTTAGAGTATAGAAAAAATAAGCGGATTATTATTTAATTTTAAGATAATTTCAGCTTTATAGCTTGTAGTTTAATTTATATATATTGTATAGGGGTTTCAACTCCTTGGCCTATAATGATTATAACGTCTAAACACTCCTGGCAATGATATGGATAAAGTGCGAATTCAGCAAAATCGGTCAAATAGTTTTTGAGTCTATAGAGGACAAATAAACAAGTATTGATTTTTATATGTAGACGAGTTTTTCCCCCTAGAACTACAGTGACTAGATATAGAGACAGTGTGGCCAAGTGAGGTCTTGTTTCCTATTGGTCAAGATGTCGGCAGCCATGTTTTTCCTAAATTCGTATCTGTTTACATTACATTCATTCACGTTCACATATTGTAAAAGCGATTTTACCGATTTTTTAACAGATATTTGTTAGTTTTTACTTTAAAATAAACGTAATAGTTATTTTAAAGTGATTTGTGTTGAAGTATGTGATATTGCACCAAATTAATAAGGAAATGACCGCAGATTAGGCTACTCCCGCCACTCTACGGAATCGTTTCAGCGGGCATATTTCAGAAGTAAGTACATACCAAAAGTCTTTTATTTACATTTTAAAAAGTTCATAACATAGGCTAATCCTTTTTATCAATAGAAAAGATAAATGCAATAAATATTAGTATTACGCAATTTTAAGAACTGTTTTGTCCCAAACCTATAATTTCGTCCGTGTTAGCCCTACGTTTGTTTAGGCTATAGTTTTCAAATTAAATTGTATCGTTATTTTTTCTTTCTTTTAGTCTTGGTGAAGGTACAATCTAAGACAAGAATCACATTAATAAGTAGGCCTAACTGAAATAATGAGGGAAATTAATAATGAAACCTGTTTTTCGGCTTTGAATAACTTAAACTTGAAAATCTTGAATTGCCTAACCTCAAAATCAAAGAATTGTAATTTCGATGTTAAATTGTTGTTAGACATTAATTTTATTATTAGCTTTCAATTGAAATAGAAATAAATGAGTTAGTTAGGAAAGTTTTAATTGCTTCGCTTATTTTTAAAAAAATCAGATGGAAATAAATGCATTGTAAAAATCAGAAAGTGTAACTTTGAAAATATTTAATTTGTAAAATTTATTCATTGATAAAAAAGGCTAATTAACAACAGGATAATAATTTTGCATTTTGATTTAGGCCTATTCGTTGTTTTATTTTTCGTTTTGTTTTACTTTGAATTTTTGATATTTTAATTTATTCATTAAGTTAGGAAAAATTTCAAATTTAGCTTTAAGAAAATCATTTTTAAGATTTTGCTTTTCAAACTGAATTGAAACCTAAAATCAGTAAAAACAAATTTCATAATTAACTTGCCACAAAACTTTAACTCTGGGGAATTTCAAGCAACAAAATTGTTGTTTAAAATTTATGGTGCATTTGTTATAAAAGTTGAGAATTAAATTTAATTAAACAAATTTCATTATGACCAGTAAAATACTTTTTCAGATAGCTACAAATTATTGAAAATTTTTTTCCTTGAAAATATTACAAAACCTTGACTTTTATTCAAATAAACCGCATAAATAATGTAATTGAACTGCAAAATGTTTTTTTAACTTAGAATTGAACAAAGAAAATAATAGTGCAACTTGTTTTTATATAGCTTTATTAGTTTGTAATTAACATCCAGTAGGCTACTCAACTATCGGCATAGGCTAGTAAAAAATGTGATAATAGGCTAAATCATTATTTTTTATAGGTTATTTCATTTTAAACAACTTATCTGCTGTCTAACTACTTTTTAACATTTAAAAAGTTGTTTACGAGGCCTTTATGAAATAAAACAAAAGGTTTTATAAATATTTTGAAAATAAATTACATTATACTTTATGGCAGATAACATTACTTTTAGGAAAAACATGGCGGCCGCTTTCATGTGGCCACACTGTCTCTATCTAGTCACTGTACCTAGAACCAGATCGCAGCGCCACCTACCGGGTCCAATTGTGAATCTAAACCATCCAGAGACCCATCACATACAAAAAATATCATCAAAATTGGTCCAGCCGTTTAGGAGGAGTTTAGTTATATGTATAAAGATAAAGCTCGTCCTAAACATTGCTAAGTTAGGAAAATTGCCTTTATTACAACATCACTAATACATTTTATGCTGCTATTTTGGTCATGTTCATAAAACAAATATTCGTTATAAATATTATTTTTGTCTTTTTATGCCCTTTAATTCGACATGTCATTAGATTTGGGTTCATATTTGAAAATTTTGGAGTTCCAATTATCCGAACTCAAACAGCTGATTATATAGGAATCGCTTTCAGAATTTCAGAAAACAAAAATAAGACGGGAACGTGTGATTTGAAAAATAATGATTATGTCTACGCGCGCTATTGCACAATAGCAATGCTCTGTGTAATGAAAAATTCTCCCTATACGCGTTGGCGTGCGAAGCACGCAATGCATTGTGTATTGAAAATACTCCCAATACGCGGGTTGGCTTGCGAAGCACGCAATGCTCTGTGTATTGAAAATTCTTCCAATACGGGGGTTGGTGTGCGAAGCACGCAATGCTTTCTGTATTGAAAATACTCCCAATATGCGGGTTATCTTGCGAAGCACGCAATGTATTGTGTGTTGGACATACTCCCAATATGCGGGTTGGCTTGCGAAGCACGCAATGCTCTGTGTATTGAAAATAAATCCCCATATGGGGGTTGGCTTGCGAAGCACGCAATGCACGTTGTATTGAAAATAATCTCAATCCGCGGGTTGGCATGCGAAGCACGCAATGTATTGTGTATTGAAAATACTCCCAATAAGGGGGTTGGCGTTCGAAGCGCGCAATGCACTGTGCGTCGGCTGCTTCTATTAGTGTTCAGTGTCAAGCTCACATGTGCATCCTTAGCAGTGAACGTGTTAACGCGATGATAGTACTCAAACGTTCAAGTTATAAAACGTGTATACGCGACCGTAGTATGTGCGGATAGTTTACTCCAGTCTCATAAACGCGAATCCAATTCCGAAAAGGTTAAAATAGATAAGTTTTTCGGAGAAAATTCAATTATCCGAATTTTGATTATCCGAATGGGGTCCGGTCCCAATTGATTCGGATAACTGGAGTTCTACTGTAGATCCATTTCGGGGGGGGGGGGGGGAGAGGTTTAAAATTTCGAGTGTCACACGGCAACATGACGGTACAGAGTGAAAGGGCTTGTTCTGTTCTTCACTCAACTAAAATATACTCGCCATTTGGTTTTCTTCCGTCAGCAGTGCGTTTGGATAGTTGGAAATGTAAAGTTTCTGTTGACAGTATTATAATTGTAAAATGTTTGTGCAATTTTCTAACTCAAATATTCCTACAGCCAAGTCAACATTTAACACTATGCACCGCACTATTATTGCCTACCTTCTATATATAGCCGTCCCTCCCTATGCCTCTGTTCACACGGGACAGCTGAACGTTCACACGGATGTCTGCATTTAGACGAAGTTATTCTTAAAATAGCTTTGCATATTTCTCCCAAGTCATAAGTAACAATTACATTTTGGCACGGATTTCGCTCTAAACAAACGTATTTTGGGTTGTTTACCGTCTGACGCGTTGTTTGGTGTTTACCGATTGTACGTGTGAATGCTGATATTTATGGACCTTTTGTTCGTGCTTTACCTTATAGTTTTGTGATTGAAGTTATAGTTTTGTGATTGAGGTTCACACCGAACTGATAACATAAAAACTACGTTCAGTATTTTAACGGGAAAAAAATCATATTTTTCACTAGGTAATCCCTTTACGTCTTCACACACATCTATTAAACAGGGTGTCCCACGAAGAGGTTTAAACGTTTGATTCTGTATAGTTTGCCCGTTAATGCATCGATCGTATTGAAACTTTACACACCCCACAATAGAGGCTTTGATAATGTTCTGTGAAAATTTGAGCAGTACAACACTTGTAGAAACAAAATTGTGGAATAATGAAAAGTGCATTAATTTTCTCCCTCCAAAAATAACTTTTTTTTAGTTGGCACCAGATTTTTTACTGCTTTGCGGTTCTTACGGTCATTGTTGAACAGCTGTTTGATAGAACAATATTGCTTAAGCCATAGAAAAGCTGACCTAACTTTCTCAGTTTTTAATGAATTTGAAGTTCGCAAAATGGATTTTACTGTTGAACAAAAAGTAAAGCGTTGTAACGTTACAGAAGCAGTTAAACAATTTCAGGTAGCCTACCCAAGAGTTGAACCACCTAGCAATCCAACAATAACTAAATGGGAAAATCTTTCGTTAGAAACTGGTAGTGTTGTAAAACAAGTACTCGAAAAGATCTAATGAGGAAAGAGAAGCACTGATATGTACATCAATGTTCCGCTCGAATGGTAAGCCGAAATCACTGATTTAAATAAAAACCCGAACCACAAAACAAGGAAAAAAAAACAATAACTGAACAACTAAATTGTAAGTTATGTTTAATACGTTACCCTTATGTACATTTCGATGACATGGTCATCATCCTCAGAGGGTCACTGAAGAAGGTTGAACTTGAAACTGGTATTCCAAAATATTCTGTACAGAAAATTATTTAGAATAATAATAGTACATTTTTCAAAAGTCACCCAGTTCATAATTTACTTGAGGATGATCCGGACAGAAGAGTGGAATTTTGTTTCAGTATCATTGAGTATCATGAGTTAGATCCTGATTATTATGCTCGAATTGTTTTCTCAGACGAGTCCACTTTCTATCGCAATGGTGTAGTGAATAATTGTAATTACTACAACACCAACAATCCCCATATTCTTGAAGTGACTCTACTCAAATCAAAAGGCATTACTCTTTGGGCGGCTGTGAGTGTAAACGGGCTTGTTATCTTACGACATTTCGGACAGTACAAATTAGGTACACTAATTAGGTAGTACAAATTCCATACAGTGTCTGGAATTAGTTGTACACTAGTTTGAAATCAACATGTCTTGCCTCATTTTATGGTTCCTGAAATGAACCAAGCAATATTTAAATAAGATGGTGCTTCACTTCATTTCGCAAATCTTGTCAAGTACTTAATGGGTTGCCTTGAAATTAGAATGCATGCCGTATTTCGAATTATTGTGGTTGGTCGTGTCTATTTCCATCTCTGTCTTACATTAGCTATGTATAGGTCGCCGTTCAATCGTAATTTCCGTGAAAATATCAGAGTATAAAATAATCTGTTTGCATTTACTTCGTCATAGGTCGCCGCCGGTGGTGCAGAGAGAAGTTAGCAGGGGAGGAAGCCCCTTGTATTTTATAATTCCTTTTTAAGAAAGCTTTACAATTACGATTAAACGAACGCTCTTACTCTTTGAGTGGGACCATCTAATTTATTAATAATTTAGTCAAACCGATTCTCTTGTAGAAAGTGTTCCACTATAATAATAATAAATCGACCACGCAGCTGGACCGCTGACGTGAGTTGAGCAAATTTCCAAAATTAAGTTTATATGCCTATGTTTTAGGGTTTCAACCAACAATTTGGGAAATAGGTCTACTCACAAAGGCGTTGAACAGCTGTCTGTGTGTACGCAATATATTAGTAGAATTTGTTTCCTCCTAGTGGCCTCGCGAGTTTGCATCACTTGGCTTTGAACTGGGTACTTTTATGGTATTTTACGTTTTTGTCGATTTTGGGGGAACCAAGCGAGCTATAAGGTCGCGTAAAAAAAAAAATGCGCAGAATAACATCCTACATTTATATTGTTAGAAAAAACTCTAAAAAAAATTCATTCTCGTAGTAAAAATCTCAAAAATAGTTACTTCCGGTCAAAAACCGTACTTCCGGTTGTTGGATTTTTTTGGCTAACGAACTGGTCCGAGCCACATAGACAACCAACACGAATATATATATATATATAAATGAATTTTTTGACACACCAAAACGTGTTCTGGGGACCATGATCGGTGCTCATTTGCTACTCCCGACCTTGGGTCTCACCATAAGGGCCACTGCAATAGCTCATTTTTCCTATGGAAATTCGCTAATAATATAATAATAATAATTGCATTTATTAATAATTACATAAAAACAGCCAAAGAATATGAGTATTTCTACAAATAACAAAAAATGCAAACTATGGCATGACCGTAGTCGTCTGCCAGAGTAGCGATTGTCTTTTATCTCCAGTCCAATGCACTCCTATTTACAATGTTTACTTATATACTAAACTCAACCTATACAATCAAATTAACTTTTCCTATCTTATTTGAGCAAACTCAACAAAGCGTTTATTGGAATTAAAAGAAATATTTTATTTAAAAACAAAACCAAACTTTGGCCTCTTGCCTAACGGCTGTTTATATTTATATGTGTGTGTAACAAAATATTTACTTTGTCACAAAATACACTGTCTATGCCCTAGGACTAAGTAGATTTACAAATATAACACATACAAATAAGTTTTATAATAAATTAAACATACAAACTTTATTTCTTCTTATCCTAACCAAACAAATATAGCATTTCAACAAATTAAAATTAATCTATTTTACAATCTTCAAGTAAGGAAGCAAGCACGCCCTCGTAATGCCCTATCCACAACGTCCTGATAATTACAACTTAAAGTAAAATTCATTCCCAAAACCATCATTTTAAAAACAACCATACAGTATACATAATTGCAAAACAATTTTTAAACTAATAATTAAACTCAGTGATTAATTCATCTCTGATTTGCCTACCCTCCCAAATGTAATTTGCCAATCAAGGCCAATTTTTTCAGTGATGGCAAAAATGACAACAGGCAAGAATAATATTATTCTAATAGGCGTTTAAAGATCTAGATTTACTTACTACTGTAAATCCTACAGAGAAGTATGGAGAAAATCTGAATTCTATATTTTTAATGTCTATAAGAATGCACTTGCCTAGCAGGAATTAACCTCCAATTTTGCTGGTATGTGTAGGGATTTTTTTTAAGAGGCGTGGTTTAATAAATTGCGAATCGTTTCTACTAATTAATAATAATCAAGATTACACGATAGCTTACGTATTTATTTACAATGTTTTTGAAACAACTCTGACAGAATGGAACCCAACTGTCGACGCAGACGTGAAGAACTAGAAATACTATTACGCAACACAAGAGTTATAAATTTGGACAGCTATAAGACGGGCAATCACAAGCAGTTGTATTTGTCACGTTCAGACCTTGTTTTGGTGAAAGCGTTTCGAAATAATTCAATAAATAAATGATTTAAACATATAACGACACGACTTCATTGCTACCCACTTGACCTTGATGAAGTGTCCCATATCCGAGTACAGTACGTGTATGGCTTTGAACACGGTCTGTATTTACTTTGTTACGATTTGATCGACTGTCGACATTCCTGAGGATTAGTCACTGATTTAGTCGACTGTGTCCAACTAGAGCGGATTAGTGGCTATCGATTTATCTGCGCTGTTCGATTGTTCCTCCAGTTTTTTTTTTAAATTACAAGATTATTAAACCTCTTTGCATTTGATGACATATTTGCCTATCGAACTTCTGATTTTGGTTTTAGCTCACCGTGTCAAAAGTAGTTCAGGTTTTCCTTTCCTCTTAGTTGTTGCTACAGCTGTTTCGGCTCAACAGAAGGCATCGACAGGCGTAGCGAACTTATATCACGTTCACTATACCGACATAACCTTTAAATAAATAAAGGTCCTAGAGGAATATGCCACTTAAAAACAATGGAAAAAAGACCTAGACTCAGTTTTAAATGACAAACAACATTTTTCTTCCAACTGCATTTGTGCTATTTATACAATAGAACATCAATGACAATATAAATAATTCGACCACGCAGCTAAACCTAGTTTTTATGTTTTAGGGCTTCAATCAACTATTTGGGAAATTCGTGTACTTACGAAGACGTTGAATCCAAGCCTACGTGTCCAAAATATATTAGTAGAATTTGTTTGCACCTAAGCCAATGAATACTTGAATGTTAAAAAGCGCAGGTCTTATGGACTCAATTCTAATAGATTTCACTGATTTAAATAAAAACCCGAACCACAAAACAAGGAGCAAAAACTATAACTAAACAACTAAATTGTAAGTTAAGTTTAATACCTTACCCTTTTGTACATTTCGATGACATGGTCATCATCCTCAGAGGGTTTTAACACTACTAAAGTATACATAAAATATTACAACCTATATATACACTGTACACGCCCTCCCCCCACTCCTCCCCATACCGGTTAATCCAAGACCGACCTGGTAGGAGTGGGGGAATGGGAGGAGCCACATTAAATCTACTAACATGTATCTATTATTAACAATAAAAAACAATTTAACAATAAATTATAAAACTATTAAATACAAAAAATAACAAACTGGTCTACTAAAACTATAAATAGTCAAACAGAAATTAAAATAATAATAATAAAATAAAATAAAAAACTATAGGCCTACTGAAATAAATAAAAAACTAAAGAAATTAAATACATAAATACAATAAAATAACATAAACTTAAAACCCAATGTTAACAAATACAGATCAACAAAATATAAATAATATAGGTCTTTTTAAAAAATACAAATAACTGAAAGTTAAAAAATAAAATAAAGGTTAAGAAATATTATCAATAATAACCCTCTGAGGATGATGACCATGTCATCGAAATGTACATAAGGGTAAGGTATTAAACTTAACTTACAATTTAGTTGTTTAGTTATAGTTTTTGCTCCTTGTTTTGTGGTTCGGGTTTTTATTTAAATCAGTGTGATTTTGTCGCCACAGTGCTCTTTTATTTGTTTAATCTAATAGATTTGTCTAACTTGAAGTTGTAGTACAGCAGTGAACCGCGACGCAGCGCTATCAAACCATTTTATGCGCTTGACTTTGTCTGGTCGCTATGTACTAGAGAGAGAGGGGAAAAAAATTGCATCTCGCGCTCTCTCGTACTTCACCGCGAGTTAAACGGTTTGCTAGCGCTGCGTCGCGGTTCATTGCTGTACTACAACTTCAAGTTAGAAAAATGTATTACAATTTAGTACACAGGACTTGCGCTTCTTAACTTTTAAGTATTCATTGCCTAAGCTTCCAGCTTCGACTCAGCGGAATCGACCTTGCGGCCTCGGGCTATGAACAGCTTTGCTTCGCTCGCAGCGTACAAACTTGGCCCAGAAGATGCCGCCAAGATAAAATCCCAGATTTGAACCGGGTACTCTTATGGGGTATTTTACGTTTTGATTGATTTTGGGGGAACCAAGGCGGCTATAAGATCGCGTAAAAAACAAAATGTGCAGAATAATATCCTACATGTATGTCTTTAGATAAAACCCTAAAAAAATCATTCTAGTACGAAAAAATAAAAAAGTACTCACTTCCAGTTGTTGGGTTTTTTGGCCAACGAATTCTTCCGAGCGACTTACACAACCAACGTGTGTACCAAATGTGGATCAAATCGCACTTAAGGGCCTGCTCCAGTAAAAGAGAAAGCAACCGGCGACTCCATTGCTTCACCCTATAGCCGTATCAAAATAGTGCAATTTCTTGCAGCTGAGCGCTTTTGTATTGCCTCGTTTAAAACCATTTTTGTAATTGAGTGCTAAAAAAAACTGAATATTCTTTACAAAATTACGGATCCTGCTTGTGATTCACTTTTACTTACGCATTTGTTATTGTGTAAAGAAAAAGTTCAAACTTGGTAGTTAAAAAATGTCGATTACGTGACAAATGAACGGGATTTAGAAAATTGTGAAAAGCAAAACGGATGCGTATTGTGACTGTCGTTAAAACGAGACCTTGCAAACAATTGTATGATAAAAAAACGAAATAAATGGTTTTAAACTTAACATTGCTCTTACGGGATTCAAATCCAATATGGCCTCCACTACAGCAGACCCTTAACATTTGGCTGTTAGAGTGCGAACACATATATACATCTATATATAAAAGCGAAATACCACTCACTCACTGACTCACTCATCACGATTTCTCAAAAACTACCGAACGGATTGAAATGAAATTTGGTATGTAGCTTTCTCTAGGGCCATGGGTGCTTACTAAGAAAGGGTTTGAAAAAAATCTAAATTTTAGGGGGGTTGGGGGATCAAAGTTATTAAATCACGATTTCTTCAAAACTACCGAACGTATTGGAATGAAATTTGGTATGTAGCTTCCTCTAGGGCCATAAGTGTTCACTAAAAAAGAGTTTAAAAAAATTGGAAATTTTAGGGGTGTTTGGGTGGAAAAATTACTAAATTACGATTTCTCCAAAATTACCGAACGGATTGGAATGAAATTTGGTATGTAGCTTCCTCTAGGGCCATAGGCGCTCGATAAGAAAGGGTTTAAAAAAATTCGAAATTTTAAGGGGGGTTTGAGGGGATCAAAGTTATTAAATCACGATTTCTTCAAAACTACCGAACGGATTGGAATGAAATTTGGTATGTAGCTTCCTCTAGGGCCATAGGTGCTCACTAAGAAAGGGTATGAAAAATTTCGAAATTTTAGGAGAGGTTTGGGGGGATCAAAGTTACTAAAATCATAATTTCAGATCTTTTATTATTATGACAATAGTGCTTTTATTATTTATTTAAGATCTATATATATAAAAGCCAAATACCACTCACTGACTGAACACTTAAAAAGAATACAATTGCGTTAAAAAGACTGGAAATACCAACCACCACGGGCAACGCCGTACGGGTCTCCTAGTATGGATATATAGTTTTTAATGACACCCGAAAACGTGTTCTGTGGACCATGATCGGTGCTCAATCATACTCCCGACGTTAGGGCTCACCATACGGGTCACTGAAATATCTCATCTTTCCTACGGGAAATAACCAGCTGGTAAAATGTACGTTTAAAAAAAGAATAGACAAGGTTGAAGACAATGTGTTGAATGACCTGGTGACGGCCTGTACAGAACCTGTCTACTGGATGAAACCAAATACAGACTTCAATGTGTTCAACAGATTTTCATATTTTGTAAGGGTCATTGATTCGTTTAACATTTACAGTCTAGTCTGGGGCTAGGTTGGATGCGTTTGAATAGTTGATGGGACTAGGAGAGTGTGGGTGTCGTTACAACTGGGTTGGGGTCGTGAGAAATTATCATTTCTAGGAATGAAACGCAAATTGTACAGGTAAACGTTTCAACGAGAACGTTGCTATTTTCAGTATCGTTTTAGTTACTATGTATACGATTTTCATAAAACGTTTGCTGTTTTGTTGTTTAAAAATAACTAGGGGCTCTGCCTCTGGACGCTTCGCTTCGCTAGCAGTTCTAAAACTCTCTAAAGGCTCTTGCTAATCTTTGGCTCGTTTGTACCTGGGTGAAAGAGCATCGTTCAGTATTTTTAACATCTGGATTGCATCTATATAAGTCTATTGGAATATTTAGTGACTTTGAAGGAGGTATAAAAAGAAGCTGTACTTATTCGCCTTCTAAGTGATTTGAAAGGTGGTATAAAAAGAAGTTCAGATTTTAAATTGTATGCGCATTTTCAGACTTTATGCGCGTTTTTGAAGACATAAGACCTAGCGCATTCAATTCCAGACGTCAAATAACCCCTGCATGCAAATTTTCATCAAAATCGTTAGAGCCGTTTTCGAGATCCGCGACAGATACAAAGATATATACAAAGATAGATACAAGAATTGCTCATTTAAAGTAATAGGATTTTGTATAAATGATGTATTTCTGATGTGTATAACTAAAGAATCTCGTTAATCTTTCGCTCGTTTGTACATAGGTTTGTAAAATTATGAAACCAGGCCTAAATATAGTAAAAATTATTGCAGGATTTAACATAACCTCAATTCTATATTTCATAAATGAGCTATGCCTATATTACAAAATTGACTATTAGAATTTATCCATCTATGCCAAGTTTACAAAATAAATTGTTAAATCAGGCCCAATTTATTCTAATTCCAACGTGCTAAAACAGTTTGTTTTTTAACAGTAATTAAAAACTATCCAATGAACAGCTGATAAAACAGTATAAATTGGCGTGTTTATAAACAGCTGTTTTGATCGCTTAGTTACTATTTCGTTGTTATTTTGTAACCAACATGGCAACCCATAAGACCCTATGTTAAAATTCTTCAACTTTTAAATTAGATTTTCTCAAAAAATTGCGTTTTTACACGAAATACAACTATGTGGGTGTAGTTAAAAATCAAAACTATACCTAAATACAAAATTTCTTTGAATTCGTTAGAGCCGTTTTCGAGATCCGCGACAGATACAAAGATAGATACAAAGATAGAAACAAAGATAGATACAAGAATTGCTCATTTAAAGTAATAGGATTGCTTCAAATATTGCAGGGGAGGTTAGGGGAACTTGCTTCATACGTAACATCAAGCCCTCGATGATGTAAAAACCGAGAAGTCTTTCTTTGCCCCAGTTTTCACTAACACAATATGTTGAAGCAGTTTTTTATAATAACATCTCCAGTAGTACGTTAAAAAGACTAAAAAATACTTGCAAACAGTAGTTTATTTTAAAGTTATCAATAGGAGTAATTCTAAAATTTGAGGTTTTTTATTTTTAAATCAAATGTTATTTACGATAATAACCTAGTGTTTCTGGTAATGTATACAATTAGAATTTTAGGATTAACTGTATTACCATTTTTAACATATTAAACACTAAGCATACACATCATTAAAAATACTTTTCTACACAATCACACAATTATATATACTAATATTATTATTATAAAGAGGTAAAATTTGTTTGTTTGTATGTAGGGGGTAATCTCTGAAACTACTGAACCGATTGAAAAAATAGTTTTACTAATAAAAAGCTACACTACCTCTGAGGAATGTAATCTGTAACTCATTTTGATAAAAAAAAACATTTTTTATTTCAATATTTGTAAATTTAGTAGGAAAATTTAGGTCTAGACTGAAGAACCAACACATATTTCTTGAATGTATTTACATTCATTGCCGTAGCAACCAATTGAATAAAATAACAGATAAAACAGCTGTTTGCTGCTGTTAGAGCAATCTTTCCATTGACACCTGATTTCAAACTTTGAAGCAATTATTGGTATTTCTAACTTTAAGGTTAGGTTTTTACTAAATTGTAGACCGAGCGTTGCTGGTTCTTTAACCTTTATTATAACTGCTGCTGTAAAATATACGAAATAATTTGATTTGAACATTTAATATTAATCATCTTAACTTTGGGGTTATTATTATTCCTACACCTTTATTATAAAGAAAACATAACATGATTAGGACGCAGTGAAACTGCCCCGACGTTTTGGGTACTTTTGTAACGATTAAACTCCCCGCTCATTAAAGAGGATCAAGAAGGGTCACCTCGCCAGACCAGAAATGCTGAAATTGCCCCAACTTTCTACCTCGCACAGGTACGGGATATTTCCCTCCGAATAGTAAGTCGGCACTCACAGTCTTTACCAAGCACATGATCCATTATGTCATCTATCTGTCACCCTACCACTAATTTGTCTTTTCTTTGCCCCCCCTGTTTTCTACGAACTCTGCTACGGTAATCTAAATCACTTATCACAAACTTGAATACACTAAACTGTATAACTAAAACACAAAATTTAATCCACAATGCCACAAACTGTTGTCCTAACAAATTAAGGTTAGGGAGTCTTCTAAAACCAAACCAACCTAACCTAACCTAACCTAACCTAATATTTATTGGTATGCGTTCCAATCAGTTGGTATGCTACAGCAAGGGGCTATGAAACTATGTCAGGTAGAAAGTTGGGGCAATTTCAGCATTTCTGATCTGGCGAGGCGACCCTTCTTGATCCTGTTCAATTAGCGGGGCAGTTTCATCATTTCAAACGTACCTAAAATATCGGGGCAGTTTACGTGTCCCCCATGATTAAGTATATAGGATATCCAACGGGGTTGGTATGCGGAGCACGCAGAGGTTTTCCCTAGTATATAATATAAAACTGAACCGTAATACAAATTAAACGATCCGTCACGCAGCTGTAACGTTGACGAAAGTTGAGCTAATTTCCAAAATTAAATTTATACGTTTAATCGGCCGTCGGCCTCGTCTAATCGATCAAAACGTAAACTACCGTTAAAGTACTTGGTACAAATCCACTAGGGGGATTTTATCGTTGGTCAGCTGTGGTTACGAGGCCGACGCCCTGGATGCAAACCGCTGCGAGCGAAGCAAAGCAGTAGAAAATCCGAGGCCACAAGGTCGATTGAGTTACAAACAAATTCTACTAATATATTTCGTACACGAAGGCAACGTCTTTGTGAGTAAACCGATTTCCCAAATAGTTGGTTGAAAACCTAAATTCATGTAATAGTATATTTCATTACTAGTACCGAAAGTGGCACTTTCCGGTGCGCGCCCAAGTTTCACGTACGAGGCGAAGCCGAGTACGGGAATAATTGGAGCAAGTGCCGGAAAATCACTTTTGGTACAAGTTATGAACGGTACTTTTCATCACGACGCAAAAATACACACAATGCTGAAGAAGAAACCTCAGTATATTAGACATATTTCGAGAGATTTTAAACATGCGCTATAATAACAACACAGCAAAACTCATTTATACCTATTCCTGTTTTCGGTTTACATTGTTGAACAATAAGAACAGCTGATATAAATTGTAAGAATAAACGGCAAAGCGACGTCAGAGCGCGTAGCGGGCAAATGGAAAACTAATTGAGAGCAAGGGAAAACAAATTTAGAGCAAGCAAAAATCAGCTGATCGTTTTTCCCTTGCTCTAAATTAGAGCTTGGGAAACGATCGTTTTCGTTGCTACCAGCTGACATCGAAAGTAGCTACTTTCGGTACGGAGTGATGAAAACTTAATTTTGGATATTTGCTCAACTCACTTTAGCGTGGTCGATTTTCTTTCCCCATATGCAAGCAACAGTTAGTTTCGCATAAAACTCCAAATTTGTCCTGTTTGCAATCAACCAACTATTGAGGGAATTGATCTACTCACGAAGGCACCTGCCACAGTACATTTAGTTTTCCGTCAGATTTTTAATAACTAAATATTTTAGGAAAAGTTGATAATTTACTATTTTTGTAATCTAGCAATTACAGTTTAAATGTTCACGAGCAACCACCTGTAAATTACAAAAGTTAATCTTTAAAATTCGATGAAAGGTTCGTAAGACTGAAGATATTTGTATGGAATGTGTAGTCCATACAGGACGGGACGGACAATTCAGGACTGACAATACGTCTCAGCGTCGGCTAATCGCCCTAATATGAGCACCATAGTGTGCGCGCACGAGGTTTTGTAGGTTGGCTAGTAGCGCCAAAGCCGGCTTGAATCGCAATCAGCGAGATCGTGTAAACGTGCATTCGTAATCTCGCGTTTCGTATTTTATTTATAAATGAATAATCAGAGAAATAACTTTCAGTTATTAAGAAAACTTTATATTTTTTACGCGTGACCTTAAAATACAGAAATTATGGTTCGAAGCTCCCCAAAAATTAACTACTTAACTAAACCTTTTATTAAAGGAGTTGACGTCGATTTCCTTAATTATGAGGTATGAGACAAAAGAACATAGCCTTTAAGAATTTAGGGGTTTCACAAATTTTTAAGTTTTCGACATCCGAAACACGTTAGTACGAAGTGTGTTTTTTCGCTGTTTTGCACAGAGTGAATAAGACTCTTAAGAGCCGACTAGTAAAACAGAAAGCAACATGCGACTCCCTATAGCGGCGATAGGTTACGCGGACATTACTCATCCTAAATCCATTTAAAACCCGCAATTATTCAAATAGTGTTTTTTTAAATACCAAACTCTTGCGGACAAAATTCTTCATCCGAATGGCTTGGTAATGTTTCGCTATAATTAATAGTTAAAACGTAAAAAATATTTAAAATCACCCTATAGCGGCGGTAGGTTACAAGGACATTGCTCAGCCTAAATCCATTTAAAACCCGCAATTGTACAAATAGCGTTGTTAAAAAAATACCATAATCTTGGGGACGAAATTCTTTATGCGAATGGCTTGGTAGTTTTCGCTAGAATTAATAGTGACAACATAAAAAATATTAAAAATCAATGTTTTAAATTGTTAATAAATATTAAACAAAATATTTTTCTTAGTTTTGAAAAAGCCATTTGCATGCATATTGACCATTGCTTTAAAATGTCATACCGTTTATAATTTTCCGATAAAAAATAAATAAAAAATTTGGATTTTAATTTAACATTGGTGTTATGGAGTGTCAGCCAACATGGCCGACAGCTAGAGCCGACGCTTAATAAACGGTACCAGATAACTGCCACATACTTTCTCCCAGTTAAAACTTTATAGAGTAGCATAGGAGGTGGTTATTTAGAATTGCAAAAGTAGGAAAATGTTACCATGGAAAATATTAGATGCATGTAACACACATCCATATTATTATATTATACTATTATTGTTATTTAAACTATTCGATCGATTTCGAACAAATTTGCACCAAACATGTCAATTAAGCCTGTATAAATGCACGAAAAAAGGTTTTGACAAACTTTGAAAAACAACCCCCTTTTTGGCTAAACCCCCCAAAAATCAGTTATTATTATTATTAATTACCTAAACGATAATTTTTTAGAAAGATGCGGTTTTTTTTTATATGGTAGGTACATTAAGGGCTACAAATAAGCCAAATTTTATCAAAATCGTTAGAGCTGTTTTTGAGAAATTTAGATTTTTCTCGGTTTTTGGCCATTTTTGGGGGGTGAAACCCCTTAAAAATTAAAAATTTGAAAAAATTTAAAAACTCCTGGAGATATTCCAGAACTACCTATGTACCAAATTTTATCAAAATCGGACCGTTGATATGGTCTCCAGCTCTGTACACATCCTAACAGACACACGGACAGACATCACCATAAAACCACTTTTTTCGGTTCAGGGAGCACCAAAACAAATAATTCCACTGAAAATATTTTTAGGTTCAGGGAGCACCAACACAGATAATTCTACTAAACATTTTTGGGGGGTTCAGGAGCACCAAAACAGATAATTCCACTAAAAAATCAAATTCGAAAATTTGGACGAAAACAATACTTTCTCCATATACTACGTATAGGGTTGAAAAAGTAAAAAAACAGTTGTGCTTCATGTCTATCAGTAAAGTGGCAACATTACATATGATAACATGTCATATGAAGGGCTCCTAATTTCCAAATGTCGAACTACGCGTGTTACTGCAGTTTTAGATTATGTGCGTCAATGAAGTATGTACGTAAATTCTATATTACAACAGGTCGTTTTTTGTTGGAAGCGGTATGT